>PPHD01021017.1:0-13414 GCA_002909625.1 Bambusicola thoracicus | reverse complement strand
CTCCGGAAGAGAGTGCTCAGGGGTGGTTACTGGCAGAAGATCTGGCCTAATAGCCTCAGCTTGGTGTGGGAAAATTGGGGAACAACACTATCGTGCCCTGTGAAAAATAGGATGCAGATGGGCATTCCTGCTCCCTCTTACCTGCTGGCAAGGCCCGGAAGATGATAAGAAAGGAATTTCTGCTGTGATCCCAGAGCCAGTAGCTGCCTCTCCAAGGAGAGCTGACTCAACCACTTCGAACTCAAGCTGTCACTCCAAAGAGAGCTGACACGACCACTTTAGACTTAAGTTTGTACTGCCATCATTGTCGTCGTCGCCGTGAACACTGTTGTCAACAGAACAACAGTGCCTGACGACCCACCACTACTGAAGATCAATGACTGAACTACAAGCCACGCTGGACCCATGGTGGTGACTATCTCCCTCTTGCCTCCTACAGAGACTCCTTGCTTCTATTTCCTATCTTTTCTGCTGCCCTTTTCCATTCCCCATCACCCTAATTTGTACCTATAAAGACTCCTTGCTTCCATTTCCTATCTTTGCTATCGCTCGTCTTCCCCATCACTCCAGTCTGTAATAGTGTCCGTCCTCCCTTTTCTCATCTCCCTTATTAAGATTTGTAATAAACTGGTCGGACCGACATTTGAACTGTTGCTTCTTAATCTCATGCCGGGTATACATATATCAAACAACCTCCTCTCCCTCCTATATAAATTGGAGCGAGACAACTCCCTAGTAGACTTTAATTAGCATCTTAATCTGGAGAGTACTCTATCAATGTCCCTGGAAGTGTTTAATGACTAGTGCTTGATGTAGCAGTTGGCACCTCTGCCTGTGGCAGGGGATTGGAACTTGATCATTGTTAAAGTCCCTTCCAATGCAAGCCATTCTATGACACTGCCAAATTATATACCTGGAATCTATGAGGCTCCTTGAGAATGTCTCAGATTTTCCACTACAATCTTATGATTCTGCTTTCAGATCAATGCAGATGTAGACACACTTTTCTTTAAATGTTATCATAGATATGAAAAGGAAAGACCTAGACACTGAGTACTCTTCTCCTATGCATGATGGCTAAAACTTGGTTCTACCCTTAGAGGTTTCATGTAGCTTTCTCTTGCTTCTGAGAAAAGTTTCTGAACTTAAAAATAGTATTGCTTTTCTAGAGCCTCTGAGATGAACATTATCTGATTTCCTATATATCTTTTCTATAACTACAGATAGCACTCTCAGTTTAGATTAAAATATTTTCCACCTGCCAGCTGTGCATATTCAACTTTAAAATCTGAAAGTTAAACCAGGAGTTTGTCTGAACCCTTCTTCGTTTCTGGCTCAAAGCTTGCTTTCTGAGGCGTTTCTTGTGATAAGACTTTGACTTATCTAGGAGATGAATGGTGGGTGTTGCCATGTGGTAGCTGTCATCACTTTGTGGACAGTTTTACACTTGGAAGCATTTCTTTGGAGCTGTTTGCCTCTGGAAGGGAGTGCTCAGGACTATTTACCAGCGGAAGATCTGGCCTCTGACCAAATAACTGCAGCTTGGTATGGGAGATTGGGGAATGATACCATCATATCCCATGAAAAACAGGATGCAGTTGGGCACCTCCTTGCTCCCTTTTATCTGCTGGCAAGGCCTGGAAGATGGGAACAAAGGAGTTTCTGTTTTGATACCGAAGCCCAAAGGTGCCACTCCAAAGAGAGCTGACTCAACACTTTGGATTTGAGCTGTCACTCCAAAGAGAGCTGACTCGACCACTTTTGGGCTTACAAGTTTGTACAGTCATCATTGTCATCATCGTCAACTGAACAACAACCCCTTATGACCCATCACTATGGAAGATCAACATCTGCACTACAAGCAACACTGGACTCATGGTGGTGACTATCTCTCTTGCTTTCTACAAAGACTCCTTGCTTTTATTTCCTTATCTCATTTCAATCACCTGCCTTCCCTTCCCTATCTCCTTAGGCAACTAGGATTTGTAATAGACTGGTCAGGCTAATATTTGACCCATTGTATCTTAATCTTGCCGGTGGGTATACATGTATTAAAAGAATCTCCTCTCCCTCCTATAAATTGGAGTGAGATGGAATTTTCTTAAATAAATTGCTATTAAGATGGTAAGATTCAATGAAAGATGTCAATGGTTTACGGGCTGGTTCGGCCCAGCAGGTCAATTTATGGCCTCATTTATTCCTGTATGATAAGATTATCTTAAATTATCTACTCATAATACCTGCACCTGTTTCCTTGGTGAGATTTCATAGGAGTGGTCAATTAAAAACTTACAGAAAAACTTGGTTGAGAAAGCACAAGATGTGACATGAACTAGAATTCTGCTTGTAAAGCAAGCAGATGGAAGTACGAATATATTTAAAGAGCAGTGAGTTGAATAAGCCCTCAATTGTTTGTAATATGTTCTCTCTAGAATGCTGTCAGAACATTGTCCAATTTCTGAATCAAGAGCTGAAGTTCTGAATCCAGTTCAGAATCAAGTATAAATCTGCCTCATTGGAATAAATGTTCCCTTCAACATTGGGTACATTATATTTTTCTCATCTGTGATTCATCTCTGATGTAGGTGAAGCCGAAAGCCTGAGTAAAGCTGTCAGGTCACAAATAATAATAATTTGGATTTTGTAAATATCTATTGTAACCAAGCCAGTTTGTTTGACAGTTATTAATTTGCTGCTTTGAAAACCTTCTTGAACATCAAGTTCAAATCTGTGCGTTTAAATTACTGCTGAAATATAATGCTAAGTTTTCAAAGTAGGAAAAAATTCGATAAATCCAGTAATTAATTGGTGCCCTATTGGATTATTACCTTAAGATAATTTTCAAGCTACAAGTGCTATTACTAATTTGCATGTAAATATTGTTATGTGAACCGAACTTGAGAATCAAAATAAATAGGTGGTTTGAGCATATTTTGATATTTTGCAATGTGCAAAACGAGTCATCAAGCAATTAACTGAGAATTAAAGAATTAAATGTTACATCATTGTAGTTGTCATTACAAATTTATCAAAAATTAACTTCTAAAAAATGCCTTATTCATGTACTATATTTCCTTTCTCACTACAATGCTTTTTACTGTATTTACAAAAATAATAATAATAATAAATAAATAAATAAATAAATTGAAACGCCAGATCAGGAGTGTCTTATTTAGAGAATGAAACAGATATGTACCCACTTTTGTAGGACATTTTCACAACTGTGGTTCAGTACTTCTTATTCCCTTTCTCTGTCAAAAACAATGTAGATCTAGCAAGTAGATCATTTTCCTCAGACTGCAGACTAGAGATACATTTCACAAAACAGAATTCTAGGAGGTTTCTTAATATTTTATAGACATTAACTATTTATGAAATTATTACAAATCAGATTCTAATAGATTCTAGACTCTAGTGCTTGAGTTATAATGGGAGTTGAGTTTATACAGTGGACAAAGAAATCTTATGAAACTGTATATACTTAAATATGCAGTTCTGCTTCTCAATCCCTTGAATCAACTTGAGATGTCCTCTGCCAATTTCTGATTCACAGGATGAGTTGTCCTCTATAAGCTATTTATATTCTCCCAATGTTCACATAAATCAGGAGAGGAATGATACCCTTGCTATAAAAAAAATCTTGATTCTTCAGGACAGCGAGATACAATCACTGGCGCTTCAGTGCTAAAGTCTTAACTTCCATGGCAAACAATAAACTGTGCAGCTGGTGATAACAGTCATACAACACATCTTCAGTTTCATTTTTGCCCCTTTTGTTAATTTGCAAGGAGAAAAAAACTCATATTCAAGTACAAAAGTGGTTTCGATCTATTTATAATTTAGAACTTTTGTTCTTGGACTTAAAACTATGATTAAAGTTTCCTATGCCATTATTTGTTTTTCTTGGTTTTACAGATACTTTATCAATTTGACACTGTTAAAAAGATGAAATTTACTAAAAGCTAAAAAAAAAACAAAACAAAAAACAAAAAACAAAACAAAACAAAACAAACAAATCAAAAAAAACCGCTGACAAACTCCTGTGAGGCAGGAACACAGTGGTAAATAGGCTTTCTTATTTTTTAAGAAACTTTTTTTTTTTCCCAAGCTTGTATGCAACTTTGTAAAATATAGTTTGGAATATCTGTTCCTCCAAGCCACTCTTGAGTATAATGATTCAATAATGTTTAGCATCAAATAAAACTGTGCTCATGCGCTGAACTTAATTTTAGTTATTTCTCACTATGATCTTCTTTACACTTTTTGATTTAGATTTTGCAGTTCATGTACAGTGATATTGCTCAATATAACATGGAAATACTGGCAATTGGACTGTTTTGGAATAAGCACAATTTCCTGGTTTAGGATACAAACTGAATTAAAAATCTCTGGTCACCCTAAGTTTCCTAAACCCCAGAGCTGCCTGTGATGAAAACACAAATATATTGCTAGTTTTATGGTCACAATGATATATCTTCCCCTGCACCATTCTGAAAGTGTAACTATGGAAATATAGAATATACTCTATGGCAAAATAGAGATTTGTAAGAGAAAAGTGGTATTCTACTTGAGTGCAAAAGCCTATTTCTCTGCATTTACTTGAGATGAATTGTTTTCTCTCAGTTCACAATGACTTTGCAATAAAAACAGAAAAAAAAATGTAAGAACAAGTCAACTATTTTGATGACATTTTTGTAAAAAAATCTCCAACAATAATCATATTTATATGTAGGAATTCATTACTCTCTTAATTTAATCTGCAGTGTTACTTGAGTTCCAAAACCTTGTATTTTTATTCAAAATGACTTCATTAAAATAATCTCAAGATATTTTGAGTTGTGGTTCAGCAATGAGGCTTTATAAACACTAAACTAACAGAACTACTCTGTATTACAAAAATCATATGCAAGTAATTATTACTGTTTCTCAATTTGATTTATGAAAAATGAAACAAGTATTCTATGGCACAGTTTTCTTTAAAAGAGACACCAAAGGAATAGAAATAAAAATTTGCATTTGATTGATATTATGTTGAAATACTGAGCTTCTTAATGTGAGATACTGAGAAAAGTCCTGCAGAGATTTCCTTTTCATTAACAGAAAGCTATGAAAACCCTAAATAATGAAGAAGTATTTCAGTATGAATGAAATATCATTTGTGATTCTTACGTTTACCTGTAATTCAGAAAAATGCATGTGCGGCTTTGTGAAAACTTGACTGTTTTCAATGTTTATAGCACAAAATATATCGCTAAACATGACATTTTTCTTATGACTTGCATGCTAATCTAGCTATTTCATACCCAGAATCTGAGCATGTTCTTACACATCTACCATATATAACACAATGAATTCACATACAAAATATCATCAGAATGCCATCAGAAAATATGATCAAAAGAATCAAAGATGAAAGGAATTTAAATATGAATTATGAGGATTAACCAATTGAAACAAAAGAACATACTGAAGATCTACATAGATCTACAAGAAAAGATCTACACAGATCACTCTGAAGGTAATGCCTCCTATTTATTTCCATAGAAACTACTGGGGATACAATGAGCACAGTAATGGCAGTCGATAGAGCAACTTCTCAGGTACAAAACACTTTTTTTTTTTTTTCTTAGTCATCACCATTAGCTATGAATTTTCACCAGTGCTGAACAAGCGCCTGCGTGCTCTGCTTATAGAAATCTTCTCCAGGGGAGGTGACCCACTGTTGCTGTGGTCACTGCCGAAACACACCAGTCACCCCTCACTGTTCTCATATCCTCTGTCTGGACTCCAGAAATGTTCAGCAAGCATCAGTGAGTGCCAGTGGGTTCCATTTTTTCCCAATGGAGGAATTCAGTGACACACCTTCACTCTACATGCACTTCCATGTCAGATGTCATTCTGTCAGACTGCCCCTCTGCTGCCAACTGTTACACAACAACAAACTTGCAATGGAATATTGGAGGGAAGGCTCAGTTCTACTGTCATACCACCAACATCTACCCCTGACATCGTGTGCCAACATAATGAAATAGGAGGTATTACTTTCAGAGCATAAATATGATTTGGACTACATTATAGAGAAAAATAGAAGTTCAAAGTATCTATTTGCTATGTAAGTCTATAAAGTATATGGAAACTCCTGTGGATACTCTGTATGCATGCATTTTCTGAATGTGTTCATCAAAATCATACATTAAAAGTGTTCTCTTAGATTTAGCGTGGCAGCTACCTTGCCAAGAAAGTGAAGGGATTCTCACCATATTCCTGTTGTCACTGCCTTTAGCATCCCCTATTTCCAACATTGTTTTGTTTTCCAGGAGGTCAAGTTTATTTTGGCTTTCTGTTGCAGGAATCCATAATGACTTTAGATTATGTTGCATTTAAATTTTAAGTCTGTATATTTAGTAGTACTTATTGCCGATGTCTATAACTTTTAAACTTCCTTCTGTTGGGTGAAATTAAAAGTGAAAGAACAGTCAATTAAAGACGTAAGATGTTTCCAGCTTTTGGAAATATGCATCCATACTTTTAGGAAAATGACATTCCTACTGCCTCCAGAGAAGTTTTTTATCTGCTCTGTGTTTATCCAGATCTGTAGAATAACAACTGTGTGATTTTTAGCCAAAAAACCCCCACAATATATGTGTATGTAGATAAATACATTTATGTATGTTCCAGTACCATGGCAAAGAATATCCAGTTCAATGCCACTCTAAATTCCTAAACACTATTTGTTTTTCAGTACAGAAATTTAAATAACATTTTCCACTTCAAACTCAGTCTTCTGTAAAATGCATGTGTACTGATCTTCTGGCTGACTGTTCAGTGGTTTGTGTCACGTTGTGTTGTGTCAGTCAAGGCAAGGTGACTGAAGCAAAGCGATATGACTCATTAACTACTAGAGATTTCAGCAGCAAACATCAAACCCAAATCTCACTGGCTTCTTAAAAACTCAATTGCTTTTTATTCTTGAAAATAGAGTTTTCCTACCTGTTTTTACAAAGGCAGATTGTTTTTAAATTGTTTTGGCACAGGATACGGATGGCTTTGACTTATTTTTGTTTTGAATGGCTTAACACATCTCTAATTGCATGAAAGCATTACTTAAATGTTTGAATCTGCAACTTTATTTTACTTTGGTATAAAGTACAGTAGAAGCTTTAATAGCTTGTGGTGGAAGAGAAGAAAATGTAAATGTTCCAATGTTAATAAGAAAAGCTTCTCATCTTAAACTGATTTTTTTTTTCTTTTTTTTTTGTTTTTTTTTTTTAGGAGCACTATCAGAAGAAACAGAAGAATGTAGCAAGATGAATGAATCTTAACCATACCATCTAATTTGACTAGCACTATGGTAGTTAAAAATTCCAGAGGAAAAAATTGCTTTAAAATTATTCATTGTTCAGAAAGATGTGTTATTAAAACCTAGATATATATTAAAATTTTTAATATAGTGTACAAAAAGAAGTAGTTTGGTTTTTTGATTAATGCTTCTTGAAGACTTGGGAAGACTTAATTCATCAGATTTCTTCTTTTATTATAGATCTGGTAGTGTTTTTTCCAGATACAGCTAAGATACTTGAAGAGATTCTTTGTCTCACCTACTTTTCAGCCCCTTCTGGTGGAAAGACCAGCCTTCAGGTATGTACATTCCTATCTGACCCCTGTTAAAGTGATCCAATTCAACTTTCAGTACTTCTAGTGAATGTATGTTCCAACTTGATTTACTCTGATGGAACAGGTTTAGTATGGACCATAATTATATACACATTCTGACACCTGAGAAGTTAGCAAATTCTGGTTGTTAGACAAGCTTTTGCCCCTCTTATCTGTGTTTCTCTGAGATGTTATATCAGTTTACTTTTGTTTACCAGTTAAGAATACAAACTGCTGTGGGGACAATTCAGTTTATTCTGCAACTGAGAAGTACCTAGTAGTTGTTCGGAGTTATTCTGCATTTCTGAGATGTATATAGAATGAATTCATAGTATGTAAAAACAAAATGGAGAAAACCAATCTATGTGAACAACAGTCACTTTTTTTCCTTCAGGAACTTGATTTTTTTTTTTTTTTTAAATCAGGGTCATTGATAGCTTTCTAAATTATATCATTATATCCAAAGAGAGTAAGTATTCTCAAACAATCTGTTATTGTAACCAGAAGCTGTGCAGGTGTGTTTGAATTCTACTATTTTTTTCATTGAAATTGGGATTTATAAGACAAGGTGATTAATTAAATGACTCTTTGAGTATACACTGAAGGCAAGATTATAGAAATTGTAAAAAAAAAAAGTCAAAGTATAGACAACAATTATTATTGTTTCGGTATATATTTTTCTGTAACAACAAAAAGAAGAAAGTAGAACAGTTAAGTAAATAGCAAGAAATGGGTACTTGAAGAAAAAAATTGTAGTTAGGAAGAACATGGGAGATATTAGTGTTGGATTGCTGACATATTCAAGGCAAAAGAGGGCATCATTTTTATTTTCCTGTGTAATCTATATATGATTGTATTGAAAGGAAGGTAAATTATGCCTTTCTCAAATACCTAAGTCTTATTTCACATAATTCCAAAGATATACTTTCCCTATGCTTTTTATTAGACTAAGAAGGAGGTGAATTTTTCTGGAGATATGCCATAGTATGCCCCCTTCAGTACCTATTTAAGATCTAGTTTAATTCAATATTCCAATTCTTTTGTTGTCATAGTTGTTCAGAAGCTTTAAATTTTAAATTCATTCTTGGCTGCTTGGCAACCAAGAGAATATAACAAGGTGGCAGATTGCATAAATCAGATCACTGCATAGTTATACCACAGGGAAATTTCTTCATTGTAGTTGGTTTAAATTAAAAACATTATGGTCTCAATTTATCAAAACACTGAAGAAACTTCCATCTTCTGAGAAGTCTTGTTGACTTCAGCTGACATCCTTATCTCATTGCCACCCTTGCCTGCAAAGGGATGCTTCTCAGTAAAAGAACTTTAAGTTATAATAGCACATAGTATGTTAGATATTCCTAGATTAGCTTCTGGAATGCTTCGTAATACCTCTTTTGTTCCATTGAAAGCAGGCGGGTCTATCACATAAATACGAAGTCTCAATCCTGGAACTTTATATGTAGATTGAAGGAAGATTTATTGAAAAATAAATCTTACAAATCTTCATTAAAGGCTAAGAATTTGGTACTGTTGGAAAAACATTAGGCTACTTATGCAGAATTGTGTACATTTATTGATAGTTCAGTAAACTTAGATTTTTTATTTGTTTTATTTTTCTCAGTAGGAAATGATTGTGGTTTGGGACTGAGTTCTTTCTATTTTATAACCTGTTATTAACTTTTTCTCTGAAGTGTATCCAGAAGAAGTAAAATAGAATTCTGAACTCACTAAGTAAGTAGAGTAAGTAGATCTTCATTGGGATATCAAAAGAAGGATATTGATGACATAGCCATATAAATACATGTCCATAAGTGCATCCTCTCTATAATAAGAAATTATAGATATGCATATCCTATATGAGTATTTTAAGGATCAAAGTACAAAAATTTTGTCGATGGTTTATGGGCCAGTCCATGATTACCTCTAAGATTCCTGGACGACAGGTTCCCCATCCGAGCCCATTGTGTAATCAGCGCAATCCACTTGCTCCAAGTGGCATCAGTAGCATGATGGGTAGAGGGAACATTTTCCTTGAACATTCAGTTCAACACTGGCAATCGAGGTGCAAGAAGTTGCGTCTCAGTTCCGACTACTTTGGAAGCAGCCCTAACCCCCTCATACACGGCTAAGATTTCCTTTTCAGTTGGAGTGTAGCGCTCCTCAGAACCCCTGTAGGCCTGACTCCAGAATCCCAGGGGCCGGCCTCGGGTCTCTCCTGAGGTTCTTTGCCACAAACTCCAGGTGAGACCTTTCTGTCCAGCAGCAGTATAGAGGATGTTCTTTACATCCTGCTCCATCCATACTGGCCCCAGGGTCACGGCATGGGCTATCTGCTGCTTAATCTGCTCGAAAGCCTGCTGCTGTTCAGGACCCCACATGAAATCATTCTTCTTCCGTGTCACTTGATAAAGGGGGCTTACAATGAGGCTATAGTTTGGAACATACATTCTCCAAAAGGCCGCTACGCCCAGAAAAGACTGTGTCTCTTTCTTATTAGTGGGCGGAGACATGGCAGTGATTTTGTCCACCATATCCGTTGGGATGTTACGACGTCCATCTTGCCACTTTATACCTAGAAACTGAATTTCTTGTGCAGGTCCTTTCACTTTTCTTCGCTTAATAGTGAAACCAGCATTAAGGAGGATCTGGATTACTTGCTCTCCTTTCTCAAAAACTTCCCTTGCTGTACTGCCCCACACAATAATGTTGTCAATGTACTATGAGTGCTCAGGAGCACCTCCCTGTTCCAGTGCAGCTTGGATCAACCCATGGCAAATTGTTGTACACTGCATGATGTTGTGATGTAGAATACTGATATCCAAAAATCATAAAACCATGACAAATTTACATAACGGTAAAAAATTCAGGAACAGATCAATTTTAAAGCATGTTCTATTGTACAAAATAAGTGGTGAAAAAGAACAGATTGAGTAGTACTGCTTTTCCATCTACTTCAGTTTTGCATGTTGTTAAGATTAGGGTAACGCTAAACTTCAGATAAGCTTGCAGTGTTCTCATAATAAACAGCCTTTTCTGGACATAACTGCCATTCTGGTTATAAGTTTATGGAATCCCATATTTTCTGCATCTAAATAGGTCCACAGAATTAGTAGGATACCTGTTTCTCTTGATACACTAGCACAAAGTAAATGTATGGTGATTTACTTCATTTTGACTAGATGAGTCAAACTCTTTCCTAGGAGTTCATTGGGAGTCTCAGGCACTTTTGCATTGAAAATGAACATATACACATATGTTCATATGAACATCTGCATCATTCAAATGGACTGCAATTTCTAAAGTGTTTCTTTGTCCCAGATCGTCCAGGCACAGGAGAATAGCCGTGCTCACTGAGAAAAGGTGCAGAAAGAGAATGTGGAAAAATGTGAGGTGTCTGAGGTGTAATTTCAGAATGGGGCAAAACAATGTAGGATTTGTATTGAAATTGATATCTGGTATTGCAAAGAGCAAGCATTTTGAAGTTACTTGAACCTGATACATGTAAGGGTTTCTCTGCTAGAAGCTGGCCACTAGAAAACCCATGATCATGAATAAACAGGCAAGATCTCATGGATGTCAACACCTCATGCTCTGCATACATGCATTTCTAGAAATGGGAAAGTTCCATTATTCTTCCTTGGGGCAGAGTGCCTGCACACTGCAAAGTGAGACTCTATAATAATGTACAGAAGCTATTATGTGCACATCATCCGAGGAGAAAAAGCCTGTTTCAATATAGTTGATAAAGTCATATTAATATCATCAGATCATACATTCACACATCTCATTCCAGTTCCTCGAGGCAGAATTTAAAAAGTCATCCTCTTCTACCTTCCTGAGTACTTTTCAGTTCTTCAAACTCCTTAGGAAAAAATCTTTTTTTTTTTTTTCCTATTTCCTTTCAGATTTGTTTGTATAGACATTTTCCATCATTTTTGTGACTTTTCCCTTCTTCACTCAGTCTCCAAGCTTCCTGGAAGTCCTCTCTTTCTCATCCCAGCTATCTCACAAGTTCAGAAGCTTTTAAAGGTCTTTTCCACAGAAAGCAAAATCTCCCCTCTGGTCAGAGGGTTCCAAGACTTTGCTGTCTTTTTTTGTTTGTTTTGCCATTGATGGTCACCATAGGTGACAGGTGGTAGGCTGCCCCTCCTGTGCAGGTCCTAGGAATGTTTTGTCTGCTCTTGGCCCGAGCTGGGTTTTGAAGGTGCCCTGTGGCCAAGTGCCCATCAAAATTCTCTAGTGTGGAGCTTTGAGGACTTTATATCCTTAACCTTGTTCATTTACCTTACAGTCAAATAACTTGAAGTTCTTCTGAAGAAATAAATAGCATAATATTAAAACAATCCAAACTATTATTCACTATTTGTAAATGCAAATGTTTTCTTCAATCCATTGCTTGTAAACTAAAAAGTTTATCAAACCAAAGGCATTTTGAAAAATGTAATTTGTCCTAGCAAACACTGACTAGAGAGTAAATTAATTTAGATTAATAGCTTTCTTTTCCAAGGAGTGGAGAATTAAAAACTGAAAACTTACTCCTGACATCAGAAGCAAGACCCATAGCCAAACAGATATAATGAGATATAATGCTTGAAGAAGTTTGGGGATCTTTCATAATTTACATAATTCACATCATTTTCTGACAATTACATTTTACATTTGAGTCATCCCATATTTTTTCCTCCTTTTAATAGATTTTTTTTTCTTATTTTCTTCTCAAATCTTCTCAAAAGAAATTCTAAGCTTAAGATGTCTTCAAATTTCACATTATAAAAAGGATTTAAGAGTTATTGCATCGTTTTATTTAAGCACACAATATCTGAATTTTAATGATGTATAGCAAGGCTAGTATCCTAATGAATACAAAAATTAAATAGCTCCCTTAAGAAGGGCAGAGCTTTCCTTGCACTTAAAGCCAAAATAGAAAATTTCTGTGGACTTTTCCCAGAATGAAAACAGAAATTTCTGTCTGCACTTCAATTGTGCTCCTGTAGTCTTCTTCCAAAGACAGTTCCTGGTCCAGGAATTGTAGTATCTCTGTTTGTCATAGCCCAAGGGAGGCAAGAAGTTCATTCCAAAACTTTAGATTCCTACTAGCATGTTTGTTGGCTCATGTCTGTGTTCATGGATTTAAAACTGAAAGTGAATTTCAGCACTAAGGTTAATTTAACCAATTTACACTTGGACTTTTATACCTCTGATAATCGAGTTAATATCACCATAATTGTACTCCAAAATATTTTTGTAGAAAATGGTTGAAGCATTTTTTGCTTTTTACTGTCTCCAGTGCTTTTATCTTAAAAACCATGAAAATTTTGTTTTCTCGAAAAAGGTTTTCACTCAGTTCTGTGGTTGAAAAAGGAACAAGGATGAATGAGTGTAATGGAATGGGAAAATAGGAAAAGACCATTCCTTCTATTGTTTTCAAGATGTTAGAATGGTTTAATTGTTCAAGGAACATTCAGAGAAGAGGACTGATAATAAGTGCCACTAGGCTTCTGTTTCCTCTAAAAATATACCCACTATTGGTCTAAAATATAATCATGACATTTAACTGTTAAACTGTAGAGACACGTGTTTATTCAAAAACCTTTTTACAATTTTTCAGGCCTCAAATAACACTATCAGGAATTTCTTTAGCAGATTGTGATTGTCCCTGCTCTCTTCATGAGAGATTATATCCTACAAGAGTCAGAATGTATACAGGAGATTTAAGATTGCTTCATTTAATGCTGTTTTCCAATTTCAACTTCTGTAT
>PPHD01021016.1:0-13414 GCA_002909625.1 Bambusicola thoracicus | reverse complement strand
ATGAAAACTAATTCAACTCTAGTCTTGTTGCAAATGGTAGATGAACTTTTTGTAAAATAATAATAATAATAATATTAAGTCTGAAAATGTCTTTAAGGCCGTTTTCCAGGCACTTTAAACTCGAAGGGGAAAAATAAATACTATTTTTGCCTGCCGAGTGCATGTTTTTCAGCCAAAGTACTAGTTTTATTTTATTCCTCCAACTCCTTTAGAAAACTCAGAAGTTCTTTGGCCGTTGAAAACTTCTTTTGATATACTCTGTAATAGCATTTATTGTTATTCACGAAAGGTGGCTTTGATGTTCAATCTGGATAGTTCACCTTGCTATGGTGAGTTGGTTTTCATGGAGCGCTACCAAGAGGCGGTGCGAGAAATGGCCAGAGTGGAGCACAACATTGAGAATCAGGTGTCGGATGGTACTGGAGGCATCAGGAGGTCTGGCAGCGGCCGCTCAACGTTGCAAGCTATTGGGAATGCAGCAGCAGCTGGTAAGGACCATGGGGGGTTTTTTGTGTTTTTTTTTTTGGTTGGTGTTTGTTTTGAGCACTTCAAAAAGATGAGTGAGAAACGGAAAACAGGAGAAAGCAATTCAAGTACTGTCATAATTAGTGGAATAATTGTTCAGAAAGGTAAGTATCTCTTCTTTGACATAAAAGGAAATCCAGAATGCTGAAACTTGCTGTTGACACTCTGTTAGTTTTATCAATTCCACAGTAAAAACTTTGTAAAGCAGGCCATCTATTGAATTACTTTCATAAAAGGCTGGAAAATAATTATGCTTGCCGGGATCTGAGATAAAAATCCTGTGTAATTGTGATTGTGTGTTTTGCTGACTTATGTAGGCATGGTGTTTTATTCGATCTCGGATGTTACTGATAAATTGCTTGCAACTTCTGGAAGTCTTGCCCCTACTCTCCAAGAAAACTTCTGGGTCAGCAACATCCAGCTGGAGCACACTGATCCTCTCTGGGAAGTCCTTGAGGACCTCAGTCCCTCAGCAATGGCAGCGTTTGACCTAGCTTGTACTCAGTGCCGTCTTTGGAAGACATGCAAACAGCTTTTGGAGACAGCAGAAAGAAAACTGTACAGCAGCCTTGAAACTCGGGGTAGGCTTTTTTTCTTGTAGAAAAAGCCTCTATATGAGCTGGTGTTTATGCTCACACCAGTGTTATAATAACATAAACAACATGAAATTAGATTTTGGTTTCTCCTTTTTTTCATTCCTAACCTTTATTTTGTTCTGTTTGTCCAATGACTTCTCCAGGTCACCGACCTGATTTTGTCTTACTGCGTTCTGAAAGTATAAAGGGCTTCCCAGCGTTTCTTCAGCAAATAAGTAAAATTCTCAACTATTCCTGCACATCGCAAGGGCAGTCCAAATCAGGTATTATACTTCACTGATAGAACTTCATGTTGGAATTCTGTTGAATGTTTCAGATTCTCACCATCTGTTGCAATGAAAAGTTAAATTTTTCATTTCTTAGCTTAGAACTTAATGAAAAGGGAGGGGAAGAACAACAAAACACATTCAAGCTCAGTTTCGAATAAACTGAGCCGGTCTGAATTTGGCAAACTAGTGGTATTCTAATGCAGTTTAGGTTCTGTGGGAATTTTTCAGTGCAACAGCATTTCCATATTTGTTATCATCGGTGTTTCTTTCTATTTCTTTGTAGAGCTCGCAGAGGAGAAAATAAGCACTTATTTTCGATGCAGTATTGTAGACCTTCTGCAAGCTTGCTATCCTGCCTTGACTGAAGAAAGTATTACTCATGAGATTATTTTATCACAACATTTGGATCAAATCCTAAAAGCACTGACAAATGTTGAACGTTCTGTAGGTGAGTTACCTTTGTGGTCATGAAGACTGACAAATGGATCTAGATGTTTATTGTGTCCTGAAAACTGTGAATCTAGCAGTAATGCTTTTTGACACATGCATAAACGGGTAGGTTGCTCTGAAAGTAATGACTCCTCTTTATTTCCCTGGAAACATCAACAGTTTCAAAGAGCACAGTAACACTATTTTATAGAGCAATTTCTCAGCTACAGAATGATTTTTTTCAACATGGTCACTACCATTAGCTATGCTTTTTTGCCAGCAATGAGGAAGAGCCCTTTGCCATGCTTGTGAAAATCTGCACCAGTAGAGGTGACCACTGTTGCTACTGCTGAAACACGCCACCCATCACCTCAGTGTGCTCACATTCACTATTTGGTCTCCGTAAATATTCAGCAAGTATTGATGTCAGTGGATGCTGACCTCACTTGGAGGAATTCAACACATCTTTGCTTCATCTGCACTTCCATGTCAGACTGCCCTTCTGCTGCCATCTGTCACACCACAACAAAATGAATATTGGTGGGAAGGTTCAACCTCTATTGCCATACCACCAGCATCCACTTCTGACATCATGGACTGACATAACAAAATAGGAGGCATTACTTTTGGATCAGTCCTGTATATATTTTTAAAATTATGAGTACAAAATGTGGAATTTGTCTGTAATTCTTACCACCCAAGCATTTGTTTTCAGAAGTAAAGTTGTGAACTTGCCAGAGAAGAATGGAAAATGTAAAGTTGAGGTGTTGTTTTTCTTTTATTTGTACTATTTTCTTCAAACATAGCAAAGAAATCTTTTAAGTATATTTTAACCTGGCTGCTTATACTTAATTGGGTGTGTTCTTACTGCTGCTTTTTTGGTAGCTTTTACAAGAAGTAGGTAGACATGTAAAGTTACCTGAACGTAACATACCTTCCAGTTCTTTTTTAGGGCTATCAAAAAATGGCTTGTCCTTTTCTGAAGGAGTCTCCCAGGGTTGTGTTTTCTCTGCCTTTTCTCGGAGTTCTCCTTTTTTAATAGCACTAGGATCTTGGTTTTTTCCATCTTCTGGACTTTCAAATGGCATGTAGATGTGTATGAAATTTTATGTTTGAGCAAACATTATGGGAGTTGTAGGGCGAAATGTTTTGGAACATAGTGAGTGGTCAACAGTTGTGTTTTGGAATAAGCTTATCTATTACTGATATAACTAGATATATTTTAGGCTTTTCTGAGATGCTGTTTGCAAGGATACCAATCTAGATGAACCGTATTCGTCAACACCAAACCATTTCTCTCTTTTTATATTTTTTAAAATGTATTTTCTCAAGTTCCCCATCCATCCCTTTTTGACATTTAGTGCTTGCTTAGTCTTGGATCTGTGGTTTTTTTCTTAAACCAGACTCTAAAGGGAGTCTGCTTGGCACCTTGGTGGAACAGGCCTCTCTGAAACCTGTGGAACTGGAGAAACACCTTGTTTGGAATCAAACACAGCTCTTGCTGAGAACTCTTGATCAACATTTCCAAACCTCACCAGAGAGCAACTTGAAGGCAAACTTTGTGAAGATCTTCTTTGACTACATCACTACACTGGCTGCTGTTGTGTTACGAAGTCTGAATACAGAGCTAGGTAAGGTGTTTCTGCGTAAAGCCTAGGTATAGGTGAAATAGCCAGGCTGTGTAGTTTGTCTAAGAGCTAACTATATAAAATGTCTCTTTCCTAAACAAGCCTATGACCTGTATGTAGGGCTTTTGATTTCTACCTATTATTATACTACTTAATTTCTTAATGCCTACGCTACCTACAGCTAAGGTAAAAGTAGCCAGTGGCAGCGGTTAAATCGGAGCAGATTCTCCACTTAAAGTGAAACAGCTGACTCCTGCCCTTCCAAGGTTGCTGCCCTACGAGGCGAGAATGATTTTTGTGTTCTGTGGGTCAGCGTGCTGTGTACTTCTTGGCTCTCTTAGCAGTAACTAGTGCCTTCCTGCCCTACAGAATAGGAAGGGATATGCAAACAGCTGGACAGAGGTAACCAGGCGGAATTTTTCTTGTGGAATCAGTTGATGATAGTGGTAAACAAAAAGAGCTGCATCATCAGCATATAAAGCTGTCTGAAGAACAGAACTGTTCGCTGACAGGGGACAAATACTGTTTAGTTTTTAACATTAACTCTAATTGAGCTGCACTCGTGTGAAATTCCACAGAATTGCTTTCTGAGAATACTTTTCTAAGAGGATAAATGTAGAGGGCAAAGATCTATTTCCAGACATGCTGGTTCAGCTGAGGCAGCTGCCATACCAACTGTAGCCTCTATATGGACATAATTCAGTCCTCATGGACTAACTGCCAAAGCCAAAAACTGTGTGATATTTAATGGCTGAGTTTCTGGGGAACTTTCTTGTACTAGAAGGTGAACAGAAATAGTAAACTTGTATGCTGAGTCACTGTAAATAGACTCTCCTAGCTTAGTATGAAGGTATTTCAGCAATACCAGCTAGAGTTTTACTCCTTCTGTAGAAGCAGCTGTATTTCTGTAAATCCTCCTACCACCTTTGCTCACTTTGACTTGAACAAGGCGTGAACTTACTAATCTCTATCCACAGACTCCTCAGAAAGCAATATGGCACATTTTTGTGTCTCATTACAAAGGCGAATTTTGGTTCAAGTATGCAGTCAAGTGGAAAACCTGTTGGAACGTAGATCCTACTTAAAAGCAAAAGCTGCTCCACACTGCCAGTTCTGGTAACTGATCTGATAAAATGGAGCCAGAGGTGCCAGGTTTGTGAAGGGGGTATTGTAATTACAAATCCCTTGCAGTTCTCTCTGGATTTACCTCACTAATGTGAATGTGGACCTTTGTAAACTTAGAAAAAGAGGTTTTAGATTCAGGCTATTGAAATTTGTGTTCCTAATACAAAACCTGGTCATCCTGTGAAGCTGATGTGTATTTGTAATAAATGTTCTATATTGCCCTGATTTTATTTTTATTTTTTGAAGACTTATCTGCAGAAGTGAAAGTGGGGAATCCTTTCATACTGTTACAGCAGAGTCCATCTCAGCTACTTTCTCAACTCCTGTTTGAAAGGCAGGTTCCACCTGACAGGTTGGTGCTTTTCAGATATAGTTCTGTAGGTTATTTTGATGCTTGTGATTTTGGACCTTAGTCAAGTTTGAAGTTCTCTCTGACTACTTAGCACAGGCAGTACATCCTCTCTTTGCTACCTCCCACTCATAGGTCACTTAGTGCTGCAAGGGTTGATGTGCCTAGTCAGTAGTTTCTCTGCCATCGTGAAAATTGTTGCTAGGGAGCACTAAAGCTCCATATTTTGGACAACTATCGTTTGTTTGGAAGAGGCACTGTCTCTCTATAGAATTTTTTAGTCAAATGTATGACAGTTGAGAGCACTGGACTTGTGACTTAAATGTGTAGTGCAAAATAAAAGATACCAGCAGGACTACTTAAGAAGCATTAATAGCAGGATGTTTTAGTATATCATGCTTAGGTGAAAGTCAGTGCTTGAGTATTAAGTTTGATTCCTTTCAAGGAATGGATGCATAAGTTCTGAGTTTTCAATGTTGCATTCTGTAGACTTGCTCGTACCGTATAGATAAAAGATATGTACTCTTGCTATAGGAAAAGTGTCGAGGACTTGGACAATTTGGAAGATTTATGAAAATCTGTAGTTGTAAAGTACTGTTTATGTGTGTTGGGTAAGCTGGTTCTGATTTCAATCCTGCAGGCTTTCTTCGCTGTTGGCTAGAGAAGAGTTGAGCTTGAACGTGCAGCAGATTATTGTTAACTGTTGCTGTGAAAGGCTGTCCTTGTGCAATTCAAGGCAAAAGAGCCAAGCAAAATGCCTTTTGACAAACATCAGTAACCTAGCATACCAATGTGCCAAATGCTGCCTGCCAGATGTTGAACTACCTTTCTCCAATTGTGCAATGGCCTCGGAGGATGTCTACACTCAGACCTCATCCTCCGTGGCTGACTTGAGCCAGAACACGCTCACTGCCACCTGCCTGGATTTCCTAAAGTCTCAGTCGAAGCTAACAGCCACAGTGGCATGTCTAAGTGCATCTAATATACAGAAAATTCCCAAATCAAGTTTATCCTGGATGGAATTCTGGGACAAACGGGAATTGCCATTAGGTTTGGAACAGATTTCCAGGGAGTGCGAGGCATTGCTAAAGGAGTTCCCAATACTGGAAAGATTTCTGCTTACTATGTTTGAGCCACTTCAGAATCAACAGGAAGAAGGTGGCAGTTTGGCTGGTGTCTTCTCTGGCAGGACATACGTACCTTTGGTTCTCCTAGGATTGCATTCCTCCACAGCTGTTAAGGTATTAATGGAAGTCTTTGAACAAGCGCTTGCTGCAAAGGATTGGACTAGAGCTCTGAAGGTCTTGGATCTGTACAGTCAGGATGTGGAGGAACTGTTCGAGGTGAAGGATGCTGTGCTGAGCTGTGCAGCTGCTGAAGGTAAGAAGGATGAAGTTGAGTGTTCTTCTGTATTCCTCTGCCTTCCTCCCTCTTTTTCATTTATAAAGAATACATTCTGAAATGGGAGTGAGCAAATCCAAAGACAGAAGTAGATCCCTTCCCTTCCTTCATTCTAAATTTTTCTCTGATGGTGTAGTTTGTTTTGCAGATTTGCAAATCTTGATGGTAAACTTAACCAGAACCAATGTAGTACAAGAGAACTGGAAAGTGTCTCATATGTAACTTGTATGTGAAGACATGAATATGTCAGGAGATACTAATTATAGTACTATAATCTTATTGCTGTAAGAGATGATCCATTATAGTTGTCATACGTGGATGATGAATCTTGTGAGAGACCTTTTAAAAGTCTAGGGGTAGTAGATGTGCTGTGTTGTCTTTGGTTACTGCATGAGAATCTGGTGCTTGGCATCAGTCTAATATTGGTTATTCCGCTATTCACTGTTTCTTTTGGTGGTGCCATCCAGTGCAGATAAGGGTGTTTTTGTTTTCTTCCTTTTATCTCTGCCAAAGTACACAAAGTGAGCTTTAAACTGGTGGTTTGTTTTCTTTGCAGGTAAGGATGGTTGGCAGTACTTATTCCCAGTAGAAAATGCAACGCTGAGAAGTGTGCTGGCTCTGCGCTGTCTGCACAAATGGCCACTCGATGCCTGTTTGGAAATTCTAGCTTATTGTAGTTCTGATTTGGACATAACTGATGAACTGAAAGCAAATCTGCAGAGCAGCAAGAAAGAACTTCAGGTTTATCAAAAGGTATAAAGCCATTCTTTAAGTAACCAGTTTCTTTAAGAAACAGGCAGCAGGGAAAAAATACGCTTGTCCTTTGGTAAAAAAAAAAGTTTTAGCCCTTGGATGTATTTTGATTGTGATGGTTTTTTAAGTCTTTCATTCAAAACAGGTCATGTGCTTTCAGCACTATAATATCCAGCTAAAACTCTTTGCCATCTTCCATAACTTCTCCGCTCCTATGATACTATTTGCAGACTTAAAGTATTGTTTTTGTATGATGCCACTTGATTCATTTTAGTTCTTAAAAAGTTTTCCTTTTTGCATTCTGTGCCACTGTGAGGACCTTTAGAAGCTTTCTATGGGAAGTCATGATTCTTATTTGCTTGAGAGATGAAGATATGTATGGTGGTATACAGGACTACTGGTCCAATAAGCATGCTTATACTGCAGATAGCTTTTGTAACTATGGGGTAGTTTAGATACCTAAATGAAGTCAGACTAGCTGGCCTGGAGTTTGTTACAGACTGAAAAGGCAGACTGAGCATAGAGAAGTCATAAATCCCTGTGGTGTTGATTCTGCTAGCAATTAGTTTGGCTTTATCACTGTTAGCACCAGCAGTATCTGCAGTATACACATACTTTTTCATCCGTAGTTATTTCCATGTAGCCGCTTAGGAACTTTTCCTTACAAACCTGCTTTGCAGGGGCAGTGATAAATAAACACAAAGTCACAGTCTTTTTCCAGTTGGAAGTGCATTACAACATCCATACAAAGGGCTAGAGATAAATGTGTATCTCCTTTGTGACTTTTTGTTGGTGCAAAGTAACTCTTGATATGAGGCGCTCAACTGTTTTCCTGGACTTCGTGATTGTTGTAGATAAAACTTCTAAAATGTGTGCTACAATAATCTCAAACTTTTTCAGATTTTGAATTTGCAAAACGAACCACTGTGGAGTGACTGGCAGGATCTGAAAAAAGCCTGCACTGATGATCCCCAGGCCATCATGAATATCATTCTGAAAGCAAAGGTTAGGCATTGTCATGTGAATTTTGTTAAGCTAGAACGCATTAGAGTTTGGATAAAATGCAAGTTCAACAAATTTAAAACAGCAATCAGCAGATAGTACCTCAAGAAGGATTCCTTTACTGAATTCTTTGCTACAGAAACAAATTCAAATATGTGCTTTATGTCAAGATTTATGCGTAGTTAATCCCTTAACTCTTACTCTGAGACACCTTTTCTGTTAAAATTTTGAGGCTTTTAATAGTGAGACTTTCGGTGTAATACTAGCTTGATTATTACGCAAGTGCTAATATAGTAGATCTGGTTAGCTTGGAAAGTATCTCCCTAGAAAGCCAGTTCTCTTACTGGGAGTTGGGAAAGTGTTCACAGTGCAGACTGTGACTCTTGCAAATTGAATCATCGTTTTCCCTTGTCATTTCAATTACTTGTGTTTGCATGAGAGAGAGGGGTCTGAGCTAAAGAATTTCTTGAAGCTGATCAGATCTTTGGAGGAACTGCTGTACTGGGCAGAAGAGGGTTTTTTCCGTTTGCTTAGTTGCTTTTGTTCTTTAGGATTATGAGTTGTGCGAGGAATGGGGGCACTTGTATCCTGTCCCAAGAGAAGACTTGATCAATCTTCACCGTGAGCATCTTCTCCACTTACTGGAGATGGGAGACATGGAAAAAGCATCACAGGTAACAGCAGGGCTCTCTCAGCCTTACATTTCAAGGTCAAGTAAGTTGAGAATATGGTGTCCAAACTGTTGACTTTGTTTTTTCTTTTAAGGATTGCTGTTTTCTTAGATATTCTTTCGAAGTCCTGGCTTTCACTTGGTCTGCTTGAAGTGAAAATCTAGCTTTGCAGTCCCATTGTTGGACCTAGAAGTTTGTGTCTTCACAGCTATTTTAATTAAATGGAAATACAAGGCCCCTTTTACTTGAAAAATCGTAATGAAGTATTTTTGTGCTGTGTAAACAGAAGAAGCAGAAATTAAACTACTGATACAAATTGGTCAGTTGTGCTTCAATGCCCAAATCAGCAAAGTGTGAATTCTTCTGGTTTTAATTATGGAGCTGTTGATAATAACAGATTAAATAATAAAATGCACTCTTTCAGACTACATAACTTGTAAAGTGTTTTAGAAGCAAGGAAGAGCCTTTTCAGTACTACATCTTGTGTCTCATTCCTTGCTTAATTTTCTTTTGTTTACTTTGATTTTAAAACTATTTTGTTTGTTAAATGGAGCAAATAGGCAGTGAGTAGTCTGTAAGTGGATGATCTAAATCATCGCTGTGTGCATAAGATGCTTGTGGAGGTTAATTTGCTTGCTGAACCACTGTATGGCAGCAATCTGTTACTCACTGACTGGTATAAAAAAACTTCTCCAGGAACATAATAGGAATTTATTGTATTTTGTATGTTTCTAGCTGTTACAAAGAATAGAAGATCCTGGTATTTGCCTTGCCATCAGTGAACAGTCTCTTGACCAGCACCCTAGCTTGGCAGCATCTCACTTCTTAGCTGATTACCTCACAACCCACTTCTACAGAAATCTGACAACAGCACGTCGTAATGAAATCCAGGCACTTTACATGGGATCAAAAGTGAGTGAAACTCCTGTGTTGTAGGATTAACAGCAATATAGCTGTAGAAGTATCTGCCTGTAGATTTTATCAGGGAATTCTCACCCTATCAGGCTCAAGATTCCAGGTCTTAGAATCCAAAGAAAGGTTAGAGATGGCCTAAAACCTCTTTCTCTTCTTATAGTCCTTGTATTCTGAGGTGGTTGTAGCTTCCAATTTTACCAGAGCATTATTCTGTCTGAGCTGTGAGGAGGTAGGTACCGTGCAGTCTAAAAGAATGAAAAAAAAAACAACAACCAGTGTATTTATCAGGACAGTTGCTAAGCTTGTCTTAGTGAAAAATGAAGCATCCTTAACTTAGTCTCTGATATATCAAAAATGCCATGCTTTCTTCCTGTGTGTGGTAATACCTAAATTCCATTAGAAACATGGTCACCTGTATAGTGGTCTTTAATACTTCCACAGCATGTTTCTTCCAGATGTGCCTCCCAAAGGCAGTCAGTATCACTCCATTACTCCAGTTTCTGCAGGACTGCTGCCTCGTAAATGTTCTGTGCTCATCCTGGAAATACAAATGTTAACCTGTAGATTATCTTAATAAAGTATATCTGAAGAAAATGGAGATCTTTCTGCAATATACTCTTTTTTTGCAGAACGACACATGGCATCTTGCTCCAGTGCTTTGCACAACAGTATCAACATTTGTTTCTTCGCTTTTGAAAACGTTTTAATTTGTAAAGCGCTTGTATAAACTTGTCAGCTTTAGAGGGAATTGCTCATATTTTCATCATCTCATTTTTTCTCAAAGGATGGAAAGATAGGAGTAGGGCTAATGTTTTGGGATTTTTTAATAGTTGTATTTTAATAGGATAATGTATTCTACCCACTACAACATGTCATTAAATGTTTTCCTGTTTTCATCTTCCTCTGAAATGAGAGAGTATTTGATGGAATCTGAAAGCAGAAGCTAAGTAAGCTGCTCACTAATTCTGTCACAAAGCTAAAAATAGGCCCAATAAGTTCTGTCTCCATTTTTTGGCCTCTGTGTGTTATTTTGTTCCTTGTGTAAGCTGCTTGGTTAGTTTCTTGTCTTAGGCTCACACAAAATCAAATTTGGAGGTACATAACTTGAGGTTTTTTTTTTTTCTACTTCCCAGGTATTGCTGACTCTACCTGAACTCTCTCGTGTTAACTACTTCCACCTCTCCTCCAGGCCACTGCTTATGGTGGAACAGCTGCTCATGAATATGAAAGTGGACTGGGTATCTGTGGCTGTGCAGACACTGCACCAGCTCCTAGGTGGACAGGAAGTTGGCTTTGCTGTAGAAGATATTGACAATTTGCTCTCAAAGTATGCAGAGAAAGCCCTTAACTTCCCCTTTTCATTGAAAGAAAGGAGATCAGGTGACTGTTCTTGAGAATGCTATTTTCTTTTTGGGGAAGAAGGGCAAAATTTCACCAGGAGTTGCTTTTCCATTTGTGCCATTATACTTTTAGATGCTTGCCTCCAGCCTCCTTCTAGCCCACAATATGTTCTCAAGTCCTTACATTTCTTGTAGGACCAAGGGCTTCAAAACTTTCTCTGTTTATTCTGTTGCTCCATTCCTTCCTTCCTTTTGTTTTAATGCTCTTGGCATAGCTGTCTTCTGGTGTGTTAACCAGTTCTCATCCATGTTGTCTTTAGGTCTGCATTTCGCTCTGCACTTGAGGGTTTCCTAACAGCAGAGGGTGCTGCAGATCAAGTCCAGTGGTTTCACTGCATTAAAAATGCATGATGTGTGTGCTTGTTTGTATTTGTCTACAATGTATTTGTCATATAGTATGGTACCATCTTGCTTTATGCCAGTTTCAAAATATTTATGTCATTTCATGATTAAAAGATAAAGCTTTTGCTATTATAAAGGCATCAGACTTCACATGTCTGTGCGAAATGATGTTTAAAGTTGCAAGTGTGTTCCTTCTGCTGCCTTGTGAAACACTTAGTATTTGCCATGAGTATCTTGTGTCAACTGATGGTTTTCACAACTGATACTTTTTCTCTGCTGAATTATTTCTGAGCCTGTTAGTAGTCTGTTGCTTTAAGGATCCCTTTCTCTGTGTTTTATAGAGTTTCGCTGTGGGCTAATTTTCTTGAAAGATAATAGTTTGTAATTACAGTGCTAATCCTGTTTGTACTAGCATTGCTACATACTCCAGTAAGTGAATTCTTGTAATCTTTGTAAAAACAGATAGGTTTATCACCAATATTGTTCTGTTTTGTTTTTTTTTATTTTTTCCTGACCTAGATTCTGTGATACGTATCCAGGAAAGCCTCTGTCAACTCCAGGACTGTGAAGCAATGTCTAAATCAGGATCATCAGAACTATCTCTTGCCAGCTTTACGGGTAAGGTCTCAGTGCCACTTTTTTGTGTGCTCTCTGGAGCACAAAGACAGACAGATTTTTTTTTTCTTCAAGTCCATCACTGTGGTAGTATTTCCTGCTCTTTGCTCAGTATCTTTTCCATGTTAACTTTGGTTTTACAGTTGAAGTCTCATCCTCGTGTCTATTTCCTTCTTTCTTTTGGTCCTTGAATTTAGTTTAGTAGACCCTGCTTGTGACCTGAGAAAAAATAGTACATCTTTATTGTCTGATGGGCTTCTACTCACAGTCTTCAAATAAAATGAAAACAATATAGTTTAAGCCAAAAGAACTGAAGAATATTTGTTCCTTTAAAAGCAAGCACAAATTCTTCTATAGTTTCCATTCTGCATCTAATGCAACAGATGTGCACTCAGACTATGTGCGTTGTAAGAGATGCAAGTTCAAAGTTTCCGGTCCTGTATCCTGAACTGGAATTCCTACTGTTTGCTTTGCAAACATAAGATGACAGCAGTGTCTTGGATTTAGCTGTGTAGCCCTTCAATTTCTCGCCTAATAATATCACTACATTGTTGCAAAACCTGATTGCAGTGTCCCCTGATGTTCCTTGGCAACTCAGGTTCTACCTGCATCAGTTAGCTTTACTGGAGTGGAGTTGTTTTCTTTCTTTTTTCAGTTTAATATCCTGCTATGTGGAATGTGGCTTGTAGGGCTGCAAAGAGCTGCTGAAGCTTTTAGTTAGCCTGAAGTGTAACTGGATTACATCATATAAACTAAAAGTCTACTACTATAAATTGGATTAAATGAATACTTCTTTGGCTTCAAGGATGCTAAAGGCCAAAGATTAAACTTGTGGCTTCTTTGAATTGATTTACCAATAGTAGATTGTAAAGCAGACCTGATCAGGGAGGCATATAGTATTGCTTGCTATGCCACACTTCTCTTTTGATAATCAAGAGGAGTCTAAATCTTCAGGTGTTTCAACAGCAAGATTGTATTTTATGCTGTACCACTTAGTTGATGTGTATATATGCACCTATGTTTTTTTCATTCCTCCTCCAAGTCTCTGTTTGTGATATAAGAATAGATGCTGAGAAATTGTCTTAGAGTTTAATTGTTACGGTAAAGGTCTATTAGTAACTGAGCAATCTTAGTATCGAAGTATTAGAAGCTTAGTCTTACAGTTTTAGCTTAAAAGCATTAATATTCCTTACACTATGTTAATCTGCCATTCCTTGTTGAAGGATAATAGTAGTCTTGTTGCAAGTCTCAGTAAGTCTGTAGTATTTTCTGGTATTCAGGACTCCATTACACAGTTTAAGTTCCCTTTCATGTTTGTCTTCCCCTGGCTTCTTTTAAGGTGTCACCATGACTGCAAGTCCCAGAGAAAGAAGCCAGCAACAGAATTTTTCTGA
>PPHD01021015.1:0-13414 GCA_002909625.1 Bambusicola thoracicus | reverse complement strand
GTGATCATCTGTATTAACAGGCAGCCTGTCCCTACGACTTTATTTCTTGCTCCCTGGTAACCAAGCTGCCCTACCACTCTACGTGCTCTGCCCCAGCCTCCCTGGCTCAGCCCAACCTGCAGCTCGTGGCTGGCTCTGGCACTCGCTTTGCACCAAGCACGTGTTCAGAAGGCTGCCCAGGAGTCACCAGAGATGCTGCCAGATGTACCTGGTGCCCCGCTCTCAGGCTTTCAGCCCCTCACTTCTGGCCCTGTGGGCACCTTGGGAAGAAGTTCATGAGCCCTGCCGCCTGACTTCGGGCCAAACACCCGCTTCTGTCTCCTGAGGAAGTCTAATGACTCAGGGCACCTTAAGGACTATGCCAGGTGTTAGAGGAGCTCACCAAAATCCGGCCCATCCCACCCAACTCTGCCACAAGCCATCCATTTCTGCACGATGCCAACTGCCTCTAGAGCCAGCAGTGCCAGGAAGGCAATTCCTCCCATCCCAGCAGGTGCCAAAACCCCATAGGAAAGCCTGCCCTCCCTCTTAGGCGAGGCCTGAGGGTGATTTCTCTCACACCTATCTACATTCTTATATAATTCTTCCACAGGTGGTCCCAAAGGAGCCACTTGTACCGCTTTTGCACTTCAGAAAGTATCTTGCTTCATGATTACAAAGAGTAACGTCAGTGTGAGCTGTGCACCTCCATTTTAGAAGACTACTAACACCACAATAATTTTGCAGCGCTCTGTCTCCTCGCACCCAGAGATGACACGGAAAACAAAACGTGCCCTACGATCCCTCCTGCACTTGCCACAACACAG
This sequence comes from Bambusicola thoracicus, assembly GCA_002909625.1. Lineage (NCBI taxonomy): Eukaryota > Metazoa > Chordata > Aves > Galliformes > Phasianidae > Bambusicola > Bambusicola thoracicus. Next base: position 12,608 of record PPHD01021015.1, on the reverse strand, counting down.
CTCGCACCGCACGTCACTCCTTCAGACAGAGGAACATCTGCGGTGCTCCAGTTTTCCATGATAAAACATTTACAAGTCTGTAGTCCCATTAAAGCATCCCAAAAAATGTGAAGCATTTCTGTTGTCCTTTCTCATCGTAACAAAGCTATTAGTTCTCATAAATTCATAAATCTAACAAAAAACGTGAGCCAGAACTCGGTGCAGATGCTCTGCAGGAGCAGCTGTAAGCGTTGCACCGCTCAGCCGCGCTCAGAACCACCCCGAGCAGCGCAGCCCAAAGGAGCGCCGCTGATTTTTGTTCAGCCAAAACAAGTGCCAGGTGGCAAAAAGAAAAGATTTGAATGAAATTCTCTTAAGGAATAGCTGTTTAATTCAGAACTCATTCATTTGTATTGAGGGAGCGTTCTGTAGAACGCATTCTGTTAAGTGACCTGAGAGCATATGTTGTATATGGAGAAACATCTAAACATTATGCTCCGTGTTGCATGTGTATCTGTAAATGCTTGCATTAGCTGTCTGAAAACAACGAGCTTTTCTTCTTTTCAGTATTTAAAAATATTTTACAAACATAAAGATTGATATTTTTGTGCTAGCTCCGATTACTCTTTTGTTATCAGATCTCTCTGAGTAAGCGCTTCAAACTTTGCAATCGACTTGCTCTTTCAAAGACAAACTAAGAAACTGGAAAGTTACCCATCAGAACCAATTACCAGCAGGGTCCAACCACGAAACATAAAGGTCTTTTAAGCACCGGAGAACAGAGAGCTGATGGAACGCACCCACGGGGCTGGCAGAGGATGAGCAACCAAGAGCTGGAGCTGCAGAGCTGCAGCAGAGCAGCCCTGGCTGCGCTCAGGACCGCTCAGTGATCCTGCTGCTCCATCACTGCTTGCGTAGGCGGCCACCGGCCAACACAGCCACCGCACGCGGTTCTGGTGCCGTGGAGAGGATTAGGAACAGGGAGCATAAGAGGAACAGCAGAGGTCTGCATGTTGCTGGTCTGCAGTGCCCTACTCTGTGTGTGTGTGCGCTTGTGTCCTCTGTGCCTTGCTGTGCACAAAGCGGGCAGGCAGCAGCACTGGAAAATTCCATCGCGCCCCTACGGAAAGGCAGTGTAATTAACTCATTTTGATATCAAGCCTCTTTAAGAAGAGACCTTTGCGTTGAACATATTTTACTGTTCGAATCCTCTTCTACTGTCCTATATTAATCAAAGCTGTAACCCCTGTTGTCTTTGCACTACGAATCAGAATGTGCCCCTGGCGAAGAATGAGGGAAAAGTCAACAGGAATTAAGTTTCAGTGCAACTGTTTACTCAACTGTGGCCTGCAGTTATTGAAATTTTATCCGTGGTTTTGTGTGACTACTGCAGTAATGAATTCAGCATGGCTGTGATTTTCTCACTGATGGTATTCTCACTTCAAGTAAAAACCTGTACGATGAAAATAACTGAAACAACCAAAGTCTGCGCTTTTAGTATCATCTGTTTTCCTGACTCGTTTAATTACGGCAGCTTTCTGTCTTAGGCTGGCACACCGGGTCCCCCGCTCCTCGACAAGCCTCCAGTTTGCTTTGTTTTTGAGTGCAGGTTTTTCTTCTCCTCAACAACCAGCTAAAAAGATCACAGTACGCTTAGGGGAGCCTTAACCAGCTGCCAATCGCTTATTTAAAAGGTTTTAAGAATGCTTATTGCANAGTACGCTTAGGGGAGCCTTAACCAGCTGCCAATCGCTTATTTAAAAGGTTTTAAGAATGCTTATTGCATTAGAGAAAGTGAGGGTTAGGCTAAGCGTATTCACGGTGGCTCCACCGCCGCCTTTGTTCCCAAACACATTAATGACACGTGCCCAGCACTTCAGTGCAAAATTTCCTGAGAGGGCTGCAAAATTTTATCAAGAAAGAAGACAAAACGTATTACAGGGATAATTCGTACTGGTGAACACGGTCACTTCCCAGAAAATNTTAGAGAAAGTGAGGGTTAGGCTAAGCGTATTCACGGTGGCTCCACCGCCGCCTTTGTTCCCAAACACATTAATGACACGTGCCCAGCACTTCAGTGCAAAATTTCCTGAGAGGGCTGCAAAATTTTATCAAGAAAGAAGACAAAACGTATTACAGGGATAATTCGTACTGGTGAACACGGTCGCTTCCCAGAAAATACACTAATTAAAATACAAAGGGAAAGCCCTGACACGTAATTTTGTTGCTTCTTGTGAACTGAAAAGAGTACTGACGCACGGGGTGTTTATTTATTTACCCCAGAGCTCCGCCACAGCAGATACCTCCACGGCCTCTCTCTAATAGAAAACATTCTGTTGATAGAGGTTGCTAGGTTATATTAAAAATTGTTGCAAAAACAAAACTTAACGTTAGTGTGTTTTCCACCCAGTGACACACTTTGGAAACCAGTTATTTGTACACAGCGGTTCACCCGATTGCTGCCACCAGGCTCAGCACAATCAGGCAGTGGGAGTGAGCCCTGATTCCCAAAGAACCCCAAGAAGAGAAGCCTAACGTCCCCCTGTACACAGCAACTGCAATCCTCTACAGACAAAAATGCACAGAATGTGGTAGGCAGGTCCTGAAAGCATCCTCTGATTGGCAAATACAAAGGGGTTGGGAGATGTTAAACGCTTCGTGTTTTTTTTTTTCTGTCGGTAGGAAAATTGTAATACGTCTTACAGTACCTGCTGTTGCTGAAGATGTGTTAAATCTGCAGCCCCAATTTCAACTGAAGGTGTCTCGCCGTTTGATCTCACCTCCCGTAGGCTGCACTCTAGTAAGTGGTTGCCACCGCTCGCTCCATTCTGAATGGCTGAACCGTTACTTTTTGTCTCAGTCCCAGATTCTTGCATCATGACTCAAAAACCTGAAATAATTTAGGGGAGGGGAAAAAAAAAAAAAGCAGCTGTTAAAACAGTTGCTGTATATAAGGAGACATGCCCTGTTTTAAATCCTGCCAAAACTGTAAACATTTGTCATTTCCCTTCATACGATTTATCTTTCATTAATGGTTCATGCTACTAGTTTATGTTTATTTATCTGTTGGTACAGCTATAATTTTAGTAAGTTAGTTCAGTTCTAAAGATAGTATTATTTGCTCAACATCTTTTTTCCCTTAGAGAAAAAAAAAAAATATTTTCAAACGAACACACGGAATCCATAATTAAACTTCTCTAGTTACATCTGGATGCTCCCCTTCGCAACGATGAGTCATCCCTTGCGACATGTGATGGACAACGTCAACAACATAACACGCAGTAGGCAGGGACAGGTAAGGGAAGCAGTGTTCAGTTTCCATCCCCAACTTTTATTCCTATGAAGCCATTTCGACCGAATCTGGGATGTTCTGGAGCAAACTGCTTCAGCTGCTCATAGTCTTTTTGGCCATTTTCTTGGATTTGGTTTGACTTTAGAGTCACTATGGTATTACAGCAAAAAGGCTTCAGATTTATTTGCAGCAAACTGTGTATTTGGCTAGGTACCATCATGGTAGTCACAGCTATTCTCAGCCAGCCAGCACGCTGCCTTCAGCTCCTGATGGATGGCTGGCCAGTTAAGTCAGTGAGCCACAGATCTCCCAGCAAAGAGGAGGAGGAGGATCTGGAGCAGGACTGCCCAACTGCTTACCCGGGGTCTCTCGGGATTCGCGCATGTTTCTGTGAATTAACTGGAAGGACTCAAGCACAAGACCCCAAGCAAAGCACGTATGCCCGTTTCCAGCTGCAAACTGCTACCTTTGAGGTGTCTGATGAGTTGTTTTATGGGCATTTCCACCTGCTGTGCCCTAAGTTACAGGATTTGAATGTAATTAACGTGCTTCCTCCAGCCCATCCCTCCCCTCTGTCTTCAGAAGAAAGAACAAATATCCTTTCTGACACACAAGGGAAAAAAAAAACAATCTTAAAGGGAGAGAAAAAAACAATGTATTTCTAATGGAGTACCAGGAGAAATCACTTTCCCCAGGAAGCCCACAGGAGCACTGGCTGGGGACAAGGACTCCTTCCATCACCAGTTCCTCAGCCATCATGACCATTAACCAGAGATAAATCAAGAAGGAACTGATGAAACTCCTTTCCTTCCATCCAAATCTGGGGTCAAGGCTCAAGAGAGAAAGTGGAGTATTTCACTCATTTACCCCAGCACGAGAAGGACCAGGCAAGACTGCATTTGGTGAAACCCAGAGGCTCATTTCTGTTGGGATGTCACCATCATGCATTGCACTGAGGAGGTCCTGAGGCAGAGCACCCAGCTGAGCAAGGACACATAGAGGAAGGGCTGCAGGGCCTCCAGCAGATACCACCATGGAAAGAGATGTTAAAAGCAGTGTGCTCAAACAGTAAAAAAAAAAAAAGAAAAGAAAAGAAAAGAAAAAGGGACATTTCATTCCCAAACCCTTCTGATGCAACACATTGACTGGAGGCAAGAACCTGAACAAACTACTATGGAGGGGAGGGGAAAGTGCCGACCAGAGCTTGGAGATGCTTTGAAAGCAGAAAGAGCAATGCACCCCACCATGGAGCAGATCCATAACTGCCCAATCACCCTTTGCTGGTTTGCTCTTCTGAGCAAAATATCCCCAGGTCGCAGAAAATAATTCACAAAGAAACTGGTAAAAAAAATTATTCATTGCCTTGAGGACTGCAAAATGCTCCTGGAAAGAAACAACAGTAGCAGTTGCTACAGTTTTTCCACCCTACAGGACTGAGAAAAGGATGGATTACTTCTAGGACATGGTAACAAGAAGATCACTGAGTTCCTTAGAGCTTTCTCCAGGACAGACTCCAGTCTCCCTCCTACGCCCTGAATCTCACCGGCAGTGCTCACCTGAGCAGCCGTGCCACCCAGTATTCGCAGTAGCACTGCTAGGAATGGAGTGTGCAGAGCAAACACTAGGACATTAAGAAGAAAATTGGGATGATTTGCACTTTCAGGGCTCTGTACACATACAAAAAAAAAATTATTTTAAAAGCAGAAGTGAACATCTCTGAGCAAATTTTTGACTAAGAATGCCCGCTTACGGTCTGTTGACTTCAATATGCCTTCAACTGGACACCAATGCACAACAAACCCACTCCGCTGAAATGCCCTCGATGGAAAACAGGATTTTCAAGGGAGTGAAGATAAAGCTGTTTATTTCTTCACTGTAGTCAAATGTGAGTTGACATAAATAATCACAGTTCGGTTTGATCATTAAGCATCATGTCATGAAAATCAACCTGCGAGAGCTTTCTGCAAGAATGATTATTATTTGTCTGTTTGAGCACACCTAAATGAGCGGAGGTGATGGTATGCCGAGGATGGCTGAGATAATTGTCTCACTTCAGCACAGAGGAGCAGGCCTTGCAGAAGCCTATTAGTGAGGTCTGTCGTTCAAAATCGTGAAAGAAAAAAGCAAATCAAGGTTGACTTCATGCAACGTGATTACGTTCCGTGGCAACTGAAGGGAAGCTCTGTCCCTGGTGCCGCAGTGATTCTGGCCTGAGCGCAGCCCAAAGTGAGCAGAATGGTGCCAAAGAAGCTGTTATGCATAATGATTTATTATAGGAAATGCCGTGCCACACAAAAGCTTTCAAGACATACAAGATACCATATTCTGACTTCAGAAATTTAACGGCGAAAGAACACATCCACATTCCACAAAGCAGAATGACTCTCATATCAATTCTGCAAAAGCAAATGTATTTTAACAGCCTAAAAATAGATGGGCTCTTATCAACACAAATATCCTTTTTTCCATAAGAAAATGACACTACTCCACGTCAGGGGTGGATACAGAATGACTCTTCAGATCGTTAAAGGTGACGCGATGTTTCTCCCCTCAGCAGGGTCCAAAGCTAAGCTGCAGTATAAACAACAACAAATTTCTTGTGAAATGTAATCCTGAAATCCAAGGGCCGGTATTAAACAAACTGCTCTTCTACGACTTCATGTCAGCTTCAATTAAAAATATCACAACACGCATCGATTTTTTTCGAGATTCTGGTCTTAACCTGCACAAAACCTTTTCCAGTTTTGATGCATAGCCAAAGCCAAAGCCACAGGGGTTTGGCCCGTCTCTCTGTTTAATACCTTATGTTCAAGGTAATGGGGTAGAACTTCGGTGGAGAGGAACCAAAGCGGTGCACACTATCTACAGCAGGACAACAGCAGCCATCTCCCAGATGATTTGGAGACAGCTGATTTTCCTAAGGGCACAGAACTGAAAGAAGCAAGGGTCGGATGTGAACTCTGGCTGAGTGAAAATGACCTTCCTGAGGATTCCAGTGTCAGCGTTTGGGGTCAAAAGACAGAACCTGAAGGAGCTCTGATTTTGAAAATGCTGTGTGCTAATAATCCATCTTTTAAAAAGTCTTTAACATCACAAAGACCAGATGCTGCAGATACACGTCCCTTAGCTCCACTGGACTGTTCAGGTGAGCAAGGTTAAGCATGGAGATCAGCAGGCAGGAGGTGGGCACTGAAGTGTGCAGTTTCTGCAATTCTGCTACCAGTATACTTTCTAAAGACCAGGCAGCATTGTTTAATGTCAGCAGGAGGGAGGATTTATCGAGTGACGCACCCGTCAGAGCTGGGACCCCCTACAAGTCTGAAAGGCTGAAGGACAGATACTCAGCTGTGTTTGGATGCCATCCCATACAATGAGGCATCTGGAAAGATACCTTTAGGACTCCTCAATAAGCAAAAAGCACCAACGGACACTTTTAAGAATCTCATCACCATTAAAACACTATCCCTTGGGACCAGGGGCATCCTGCCTTAAATATGCTTCCTGACACAACCTGGACTACGTGCAGATGATGATTTTGTTTTGGCTATTAGCATTTAGGGGTTTACCTAAATACACCTAGAATCACAGAACCATTAAGGTTGAAAAAAACTGCTAAGGTCATCCAGTTCAACTGCCCGCCTACCACCAATACTGCTCACTAGACCTAAGTACTACACCTACTCTTTCCTTAAACACCTCCAGGGCAGTGACTCCAACACCTCCCCGGGCAGTCCATCCCAGCGTCTGATTACTCCTTCAGAGAAAAAATTCTTCCTGATATCCAATCTGCGTCTCCTCTACACAACTTGAGGCCATTCCCTCTGGTCCTATAGCTAGTCACCTGGGAGAAGAGGCTGACCCCCACCTTGCCACAACCTCCTATCTGCACATAGAGTTCACTCAACATTTCTGTCCCCCGGGGACAATGCTAGAACAAAAACGTTGTCATAACACATCCCCTCTTTGTCACATTTGTGAAAGATTTTAAGCTAACAAAAAGTTCAGTCCTTATTCCAGGGCAGTTAATTAAGGTTGACCAAGTCAGGCAGAAGTAAATTAACTTGGCTGATCAATTATTTATATGAAGCAGAATAAATGCCCTTAAAGAACTTGGCCCAGCCATAAAAGCATGTGTAAATTAAGCTAAACAGAGATTTATAAAACATATTTCTAGTTGTATGGAAGAGTTAGTGGTAAAATCAGCTTCAAGTAAGTGATCAAATGACAAGATCTAGTCCTAAATTCTCTAGCAGGCTCACTACCATACCGGCATCATTAATAAGGGAAAATTCTACCTATTTGTTGCAAGCAGTTCCCCCAAGCAAGCTCAGAACTAACTTCTGAGCGCTCCTCTGTCAAACTACAAAAACAGAACAGTGCTTGGAAGCACTTCACAGCAACGCAATGCTACAAAGGCAGGATTTTGCCTCTTGAAAACTAACGTGCTCCAGAGCACAAACGGCAAGGCAATGCAAAAGCAGGAGCAAAGCTGCTTCTTACCAACTGCACAGGCACACAAACAGAGCAAAGGCAGCCTGGTGCTTCCAGCGCTGCCATCATCAGCAGTGGGGACTACGATGGCTTTCTGGGACATGACTGACAGACCCTTTCAGGCCCAGTATCTCCATGGCAAGCACCACAGGCTCCAGGTCAAACCACCAGCGCTGCTGAGCTTCTCCAGGAACATGCTTCCCGTGGTGAAGCTGAACCCCCCCACATCTCACCCTGATGGCTGCTAGGTCAGCAAGGCAGCCAGAAGCACCGTCCCACCGGCCATGGGCTTGGTAAAACAGGGTTCATGTGTGGACATTAAAAGCCTTGTGTAAGATACGGCTTTGATCTTCTGAGGGGGAAGGCGTACAGATGTTCAGCTGCTCATTTACTAAATTACAGCATGTCACAATTAGCCGTGAATCAGCCAGCTTCACACAAACCGCTCAAGGGCTGCCACCACGGTGAGCACAGGAGCAGGATAGGGAGCTCGTGCTGTCCAGGTGGGCCCCTGTTTCGTGGGCAATACTGGTGCCAGGTGACACCTCCAGGGCCGTGTTTGAGGTTGGCACCCCGACTCGAGGCATGACTTAACTCCAGCGCTCACCTCGAGCTCACCAGCTCCTCAGCTCACAAACCCCAGAGCTCCTCATTGCAGATGGGTCAACAGCCATCAGGCTTAGAGTTTTCAGTAGCCATCATTCCTCCAGCTGACTGGGTGCATTTTTAGGTATAATTATGTACTAAGTAACTACAGAACAACTTTTACAGGGTGCCTTTGGATGAAACTCCATTGAAGGCCGCTCACCTACGTGCTACTGAGCTGAGTGCCTGCTGAGCTGAGCAGGGGCACAAGAAAGGAGACCTGGCTGCAAAGAGCAAGTAGGGGTGGCTGTAAGAAGCAAAACAGCGAGGCACGAAGCAAGTCAGGCTGCTGTCCTGGAAAGCCATGCTGAGTCACGGCCGACCACGGTGCTCCTCAGAGAGGCAAAGCAGGAGCGAGGGAAGCGCGCATCGCGTCCGGGAAGTGAGGAAGGAGGGAACAAAGAGACGGAGACAAGGGGAAATCCTTTGATATTTCCTCAGCTTAAAGAGGTAATTCAGTGCATTAAAATGGATCCTTGAAATTTCAAAGGATAAAACTCACACAACAAAGATTGTCAAGAGTGCTATTTTCTAGGATTAGAACAAAAACGTATTGGGATTTGCTATATGATCTTACATGGCTGAGCGAGGCTGTGTACTTGCTGTTATGGAAGCATCGTCTTCCGATACAGAATTTTCATAATTATAACAGAAAGGCGTAAATTTTCTAATGCATGGCAGTTCAAAAAGTAATCAAGAGAATGAGCCTGAGGGCTATTTTAATGTATGCAAAGCTAGTGACCCACAGTAAATGGGAGGTAGGCTTCAATGAATGCAAAGTAATGCACACATACTAAAGACCTGGTCTGATGAGGGACGGCTAAAATTAACACCCAATTAATTTCCGAATTGACAAACAAATGAAACCCATAAATCTACTTTCTCATTAATTTTCTCGTGGTATAATTTAAAGCAGTAATATGAGGGCAAAAACTGAGCATTATCCATCATAAATATCAAAAAAGATAGCACTGTAACACCATAAATTATGCATATTACCTGTTGTTAAAAATGATTAATGTATTATCAACTTTATCATGCACTGTATATGTCTAGACGTATCTAAAATCTGAAATTCCATTTAGTGCTTTGGAAAAAGGGTGCAGAATAATCGAGATTATCCACAGCGCATCCTCAGGTTTGCACCAGGAGCCCAAATCCAGCTGTGCCACACTGCCTCACTGTGAGAGCACGGTCATGCAACCACCAAGAAGCTGTCACTGCAGGTACACCTAAGGAGATCAGTTCTGCTGAGGGTGCTGCTGATCACAAACAGTGAGGATGGAGAACAACCAAATCCAAAGAAAACTCACTGGAATGGGCATTAAAAGCTTGCCGATTGCTCATTTCAGAAGAGCCAGAGCTGATCCGCATGACAAGTTTGTGCACCAAGTCAGACTGAACGGCGCAGGTAACAGCCTCACTTCTTTGCCTCAGATACCTCTTAGAGAGATCTGTGTCGGTTCCCAGTCCACAACTTGTGAGCTGGGACTGGATACAAAAGCCACAAGAGACCATCTTACACTTGCCTGTCTGATGCAGCCCACAATAACTGCCTGGCTCACTCCAGCCATTCACACAACCCAGCACTGACTGAAGACCTGAGCGTAGGGCAGACGGGATGGACAACTCAACCCTCCCCAAACAATCTCCGTGCATCCTCCTTTCTTCTAACACTTTCATGGAGAAATTATTCCTCGTCTGACCACAGATAAATAAATCCCCTTTGCACCACCAGCTCCACCCAGCAGGCTGGCTCTAGAAACCCACACTCAGTAAGAAGTTTGTGCCGTGGCTGCAGGAGGCTCGGAGCTGGGCTGCCTGCAGGGACTGGCAGATGGGCTGTACCACTGACATGGAAGCACTGGCAGAGTGAGCTCCTCCCTCCTCCTGGGCAGAGCCATCCTACCGCCATGAGCTCAACAGAAGTACTCATCGTTAGTATCACAGGGATCATCACCTGCTTGGAAGGAACAGAATGGGAAGCCCAAAAAAGAACCCCAAACCACAAGAGAACTCCAGTTTCACAGTGCCACACTCCTCCTCAAATGCTGCCAAGTGACCTGGGACAGCAGCACCATTAGGACTTGGCCCCGCAGGAGGACGGCCCCACTGCAGGGTCCCTGAGGCACACACCGGCTCTGGGGTGGGACAGAGGGCTCAGGGTTGGTTCGTGCACACCGCATGCAACATGAGCTCTTGTAGTCTCTGTCCCAGAAAAGAAGGTGAACGGAATATTCAACTCAACAAAGGGGCAAAGTTGCATGTAATAAATACGTAAATGCGGTCAGTTTATGAGGCAGCATAGACTGTGAGACAGTAAGATGACTCCAAACCTCACACAACTCAGTGCTGACTGCTGAGCAGCTACAATCCCACCCCCAGCATATCTCCGCTGAAGCATCTCTAACCCCACTGGCCTTCAGACGCCAAAGCCACCCCAAAGGCAGGCACTGCTGCACGACACAGCCCTCACTTCACTGCTTCAACACGGCAAGGGCTGGGTCCAGCTCAGCATTCCCATTTTAGAAATGTATATTCGAGGTATTTTTATCGATACTTCACATATAAAGGAGCAAAAAGAGTTCACTTTTCTTCCTCAAGGTCACACCAGGAGGGTTGTTCCCTCTGTGTGCGAACCCCCAACAACGCACTGTTGGTGAGAACAGGTCCTGCCCGGCATTCCACATCCAGGCCACAGCCAGAAACAATAACAAACAATCATTCTGAAAAACAAAGATGGTGTGAGTGAGTCTCCTTGCTCATTTGCAAAACAACCCAAAAGCAACAACGGCCAGGACGGTGCTCTCTAATTAAGACTCTCAGAAACCAAAGAGCAAACAGTCAGCAAACAGAAATTTGCAAATGTAAATGCTGTTTTCCAGTTATAAAAAGCATAAGAGCTCACTCGCAGGAATGGCGGAGAGCATTTTTAGGGTTGGTATTTTCTCCTCATTCAGATGGCTCTGCTCTCACACCAGAGCTTCTCCCCAGACCACCTCCGGACTAAAAGCAAAAGCTTTGCCTCTTCCAACCCTGCATAGGGTACCCGCATTGCTCCCAGCCAGACACCAGGAAGGGGGAAGGCAGCACAGCCCCGACCGAACACCGCACACAACTCAAAGGCTGCTCTTATAGGGGTTTACCTGGGTGATCAGCCCTATACCTTTGTCCCAGACCTTCTACCTCCTTGTTTGCTCCATGCAGGATTTTCTAGCCACCAGCCGGCTATCGCTGTGCTAGTCGTCTTGCAGGAGTGCTCTCTCCCTTCTGAAAAAAGCAAACAACTGGATAGATATCATTACACTAAGGAAATCTCTTGGAAAAACCAAACAACTTGCTAATCTTTCTAGCCCCTTCACCCAAGTTAAAGATAAGCAAAGCAAACCAAAGTGAGTTTCAGCCACATTCCAGGGACAAGCTCCCCTTTTTCTCCTTTATCAAAATCCCAGCATTTAAAGGTTTTTTTTCCAGACCTTGCAGGATAAACTGCTGCTCACACCCGCAAACAAAGCAATATTTGTTTAATAACTGATTGCTGCCATGGGTACAGTAAACAAGGGGCCCAGCATTTGTGTTTATGAACAAACACATCATCTTGCAAGAGCAATTTAACATTAACCAGGTGGAATAATCAACAGATTTCATAGGTGACACTCGGGGCAGGACTAATGTAAACAGAGCAGGGAGGAGAAAGGGGCCACTCTTAGGGAATCAAGGTTGAGGCAAATGCATTACAGAGTAAACAGCTGGGAAGAACTCAAGACAAACAAATAGTCATTCTTCTGACATTTTGAGAAGCAGAAAGGTTGTACGTTACATACATCAGCTGCTGACCACCATGAAATCCAACCAGTTGGGGACCAGCATTTCTTGTTTACACAGTGCCATGTTTGCTTATAAACAACAATTTGCTGTTACCAACCTCGCATTACTCATTGCATAAACGAGCAGATCAAGTGAAATCCTGTTAACTCTTCTGTGCATCGAGGACTTTTTTCCCCTTAAACAACAACAAACATAAAGCCTTTGCAGTCTTTCTTTGCAACCTCGGGACAACAGACAACAGAGGAAAACGTGCAGCCGTGCATCTGTCAGATAAAGGGTAAAGAAAGGAGCTGAAATCACATGAAAGTGTTCTAGGGAACAAGATTTACCGGCCAAACCACTGATGTAGGAGACTATTTACATTAAAAAAAAG
>PPHD01021014.1:0-13415 GCA_002909625.1 Bambusicola thoracicus | reverse complement strand
GTAGATTAACAGACTTCCAAAGCAACATTAGAAATACTTTAGCTGTCAGGGAAACTATACAAGGCATGGGATAAGCAGACATCGGCCAAGTTTATTTTTGCCTTTTCTTTCCACCTATGTCACTCCTACTGTTCAGGACAAAGAAATTTCTGTTCTCACTCTCTACTATACACATCTACAACATTCACTTCTATTTCTCATCGCTCCACTTCTGGCACTTTGCTATTAAGTGGGTGCTACTTTGTGGTTCAGACAAAATGAAAGCATAAGGACGTAGCGTCAAGTCTGCTGGGTCAGTAGCAGTACAGCTGAGTTGCTCATCAACTTGCCTCTGGGCATTTCTGCCAGCGTTTCAGATTCCATATGGAACTATTTGTGAGAGGGGGATGGTTCAAGGAAGCTTCAAAGAAAATGAGTATGACAACATTACTGTACAAAGGAGACAAGAGAGCAGTCCCAGAGATGGGCAGATTTCATCCAGACTGCTATCAACTTCAGCAGCTCAAGCAGTGGGGACTTTGTTCTGACACTCAATGCACTGGAGAACTAGAACACGTTAGCCTACAGTTTCTAGGAAATCAAATGAGGAATCGTTGACGACAAAAGGTTCTGCAAGTTCAAACAATAAAAGCGTATGGTAACATGGCTAATCTTCAGAGATCTTAACACAATCATGTTTAATTGCAAGATTTCCCACACAGAAGTCTCTGCTCAAATCAATAAATGACACTTCCTCTTTTTCCGAGCTGATACTACACACTGCCTTACAAAACAACTGGACAAATACAGGTGGACTATAGGAAATTACAGTCCAGGTCATACCAGCAGTACATGCTGGCAGGTAGCTCCAAATCTAAAGCACCTGCATTATATCCTTTTCACAACAGTACTGTCTGATGCTCATGGATCAGTGTACAAGGTGCAAGAAAATCTTTTTGAGTACAGGTTCGTATATACTGCAGTGGCTTATCTTACAGTGTGTTCCTCTTTCCTTCAGCAGATGTATGGCTTAAAGTCCTTCCAAAAACAAAGCAAAAAAACATAACAGTTTACTCCCTAAAAGCAGTCAATCTATTTCAACCTGGGAAAAAAAAAAAGCAAACCATTTTTATATACACATATAAAGTTGAACTATCCTTAGCACCGGTCTCTTCAGAAGTTTCATTCCAATTCTAAATTCTCTCTCCTCCTAGCATCACCATCACTTCCTCTTCAGATTGTGAATCTTTATTCCTTTGTCCCTGGACATTGTCACAAAAATGAAGTCAAGACATTGAAAAAAAATCGGTTGGGCATTTTGGCCAGTCAAATCATCCTACAACTTTTTTTTCCCTGAATCATTCAAATTGTAAGAGAGTAAGTAAGGCTGATGAGGAGGAAGGAAACAAATCTGTAGCACAGGCGGAATATTACTGCACATTTATCAATGAGGAAAAGCAATCAAGTTATTGGTAGTCAGCACAATATCAGTCAGTAAGTAGCTTCTCACCATATGAGACTTCTAGGACACAGAACCATGTAACAGCAAGGGAATTTCACAGATACTTAGACTGAGATTCCACCTTGTAAATACTGCTGACAGAGCATGAAACATATGGATAACATGTTCAAGTATCCTCAGTATACAGTCAGAAACAAATTGAGAAAGACAAGAGGAAGACAGACCTTATAATTTCATCGCAGTATTCTCAATACCAAAACACAAAACTATATTCCCAACCAAAGCATCAAGATGTGAGAGCAAGCTTTAGACATACTTCTCACCTCCAATCAATAGAATTAGTGTTTCCACTGTACTCAGTGATGTTTTGGATCCAATGACAGCGAATAACACAAACCACCTACAGTTCACAAAATTCTCTCCAGACACAGGCCAATATCACATCCTGTTCATTAAATATCTTCTATTTTAGCTTAATTTTGGGAATTACCTATAATGCAGATAATTTACTTGAATTAAGGTTGTTTAATTGGTTTGCTTCAAAGTATCTGAGAAATATACTGCGAATGTGAAGGGAAAAGTGAAAGAGAAAACATACAAACTAGTGGAGTTTCCTAATTTCATACTTTAAAATTACTGTTTAAGCAGTCCATAATGTATAGCACCTTATCTGTAGGAGAATATTATCATGATATGATTATTTTATGATATTAGTAAAATGGACAAGAAAATCAATGTATGCTTTAATGAACTACTTATGTCAGTTCTAAAGTTTTATCAGGCTAAACACTCCTGTGTTAGTATTTTTATATTCAAGTCACTGAAAAACAAGAAAAATCAAGCAAAATCGTGTTTCTAGGAGTTGCAGTTATGAAGCTACTTTCGCATTCCTCTGTGGCAAATTAACACTGCCAATGGGCCCTACCAAAATAGTCCACTTGTCTGTAGGGAATGAAGAGAAAGGAGACCCCTGATGGCTGATATGATATTTGCAGGCACTCTGAACAGAGAAGTCAAGCTGGCAAAAGATTTCAGGCATGAAATATAACAATACATTTGAGAGTAGTTTCTCCACACATATCCATTATTAATGTACCTATGCAAATTTTAGCACTGCCTAGGTTGAAACAATTACGCTAGTATTACAGACCACAGCCTGAGAAACCATGCCTTGGGCCTGAAGAATCACACAGAAGATGACTTCATCACTGACGTGCAAAGGAATTTCAGAAACACCTCCAAAATCTGCAGAGAAATCTAAATACAGAAATCCCATGCATCTTTAAAAGTCATCTGAAATCAAGTGGTTTACTTTTTTCCCACATACTCAGCACTCACTTATTCTTTGCCTCAGTTTCTCATCAGAAACCCAGAATCCCCCTACCATAAAACGATAGACGTTTAGTACAATAAGGTGATGAGGATTACAGATTCCAGTCATAAGTTTACAATACATGCTAACATCTTGCTTTATTCATCTCTGGCCCCAAAATGTAATCTATATAGTACAGTCATCAATAGAACATGGTTGAATCCAGCCCAGTGTGTAATTTCACCACAAAACTTGTCACACCATGAAAACCCTCACAGCGCCAGTTCTGTTCAGATAGTGCTGATATGTACGAGCTCTTGAGTTATGAAACTGATGATGTGTCCATAGAAGCAAAGTTTTGACAGTAACAAACAGGAATCAGCATCAGCTGGAGCAAGATAGTTTCTTTTGACTCCAACCATGCAGACTTCAATCACAAGTTTGGACAATTTCAGATCTCTGCTTGCCAAATCACAAAATAAGTAAAATCTCCCTCACAGAGGAATCATCAATTTAGTTAAAATATTTTAAACATTTCTCTCTTGATGTATCTCTCACATTCTGGAGGATTAAAATTTATCTACAAGACAAAGCTTCTCCTGGGACACAGGTAGACTCAAACATTGTCTTTCAGACAATGTAGTTACTATGTAGAAAAAACAAATATATGCCATAATTTTATCAAAAACACATTAATAAATGAGAGTAGGCGCTAAGTCTGCCTTCAGGCAGAGCTTCCAGCCCAGTGTGTACTAGGAAAGCAGAGCGGACACAAGAAAGAAGTTTGTGAAAGCTTAGTTTGACTGGATTGGTAGGAACCTGGATTCTCCACTCACTGTAAAGATCTTTATATGAAAAAGCAGGTTGTCAAAACATCAGTTTCACGTTTCAGATGTGCTGCAACCCGTGATGGGGAGGCTTTGATCACTGTGGATACTGAGAATCCTATAATATATTTCACAATAGCATGTAAATTAAAATAGGTTGGAGAAATTCCAGTCTGAGTAACTGGAGTCTGCCTACTCAAGTGTTCTCCTGCAATTGCAATCACATGCAGTATTCTTAACTTCCTGACCTAAAGGATAATGTAGTACCACTCAACAGCTGCTGTTTAACAGATTTAGCTGCATAGTGAAGGGAAAGGATAAAATATTGAAAAATAATGGTGAATGCATATGCTTAGCATAAAGAAAGAAGGTAGAATAATCAAATATTAACATGAGAGAACAATCAGTGCCTCAGCATTCCAACAAATTTCACAGTAAGGCAGACATAAACCCACATTAACTGCAAATAAAGGACAATTTAAATACAGTTCATTATTTTACCTGTCTTTGCATCTCTTCTATCTGTCGTTGGGGAACACTTTGGAGAATACTGTACATTTCAGGCATTTTTTCTTCAGGGATGACTACAGAGGCCCTGTAAAGCAAACAACCAGAAAAAGAAACAGTAAGATGAGAAAAAGTACATTCCACATTAAAAGAGATGAACAGTTCTTCTAACATGGAACTTTGTTCTATGTCTAATACGATGCACTCGGAAGATGTCAGTAGAAATAAGCAGTATTCTCCCAGTGCAATTTATTATTCTGTAGCAACTCCCTCGTGACCACAATCAGCCTGCCCACAGATAACACCACAGAAGTCTATGGACTGATCTGCAAATCAATCTAGTAAATACAGAAGGGACAGGGACACACAGTTCCTGAAATCCCATCTCTGGACTGCCACTGACTTGCTGACACCTTAGATCTTCCAGAGTGACCACTGATAGCATCTACAGTGCTATGCATACAAACTAGTAATTTTGTATGTATTATCCTAAGATCACATAACTGAACACTGTGCACATACTGAAAAATAATATCTAAACTCTTTACACAGTATTCTGAACTACAAAATAATTTTGCTTTTCAGTCTCAAATGAACTTAAGAATCATGATACAATATAATAAATTTAGCATTCAGATGATGCCATTTTTTGGCACATACTTTTCTTAAGAGTCTAAATGCAGATCAGTCATCACTGAACGCAAGCTTACAACAACAAAGCAAGTCTGGCTTAGAAAAGATATCATTGGCTACAGGATAAACAAGAAGCTCAATCAACTCTGCCTCCTTTGCTTTCCTCTCCTGTTTTTGATACATAAATACATCAAGGGTCAAGACCACATCTATCTTATTCAGTATTCTGTTCACTGTAACTACCGGTATATTTGACATATCACAGTGGTTTCACTCAAATCACTGAATGCAACGGATGCCTCTTAGGTGTGAATTGGATGTCCAGTAGTTCAGATACAGACCTCTTCCAGTCCAGAACCTCAGAGAAAGGTAGAATGTAGGAGTCAGCAATAATGACTGGGACACAGCCAGCTTGAAGAACATCACTTAGCACAGCCTGTCCAAGGCGGGCTCCACGTAGAACAACACAGAACGTAGCTTCCTGTCAACAAATGGTACCCAACACAATGATGAGGGAAAAAAGAGCAGTATTAGAGTTGAACTAGGTATGTACACACACATATGCCCTTTAACTTGGAGCATTTTAACTTGCGTTTTGCAGAAAAGGATATTTCATACAAAAGAGTGGGAAAAAAAAGGATATTCATGTGCAACAACAATGTTATGCTACTGGAAAAAAAAAAAAAAGCGCTCCACCCACAGGTTTTAATAGAATGTAGAAAGAAACACAACCTAAGAGAATGGCAGTGATCTCTCACTCTATTCAGTATTGCAGGACCCCAGACAGAGCAGCACACTCAGTTTTAGGCAATGCACTTCCAGGGAAAAGAAGTACGATGACTTATCTCAAGAGCATGACCAAGACTCAACAAGACTACTTATTCCAAAGGGGTACAAACTGGAGGAAGGTGGCTAAAGGGAGCCTCAAGGTTATAAAAGATTCCACAAAAAAGAATATTATCAGTTTACTCATGCCCACAGCACACAAGATGAAAAGCCATGAGTTGAAACTCCAGCAGAGAAGGCATCTTGGCTATGCTGCAGTCATCCTGTAGATAGGGTCTTTAGTTCACTTCAGCATTACTGAGGAACCTTGCTACAGATTGAAGATGACAAAAAAAAACAAGATACTTGCAGAGTTTAGCTCTACAAAGAGAAACTCCAAGTCAGTACTATTCCCAAATCTAAGAAAGAGAAATCAAAGTTGACACAGGGGTTTGCACAGATAAGAAAACATCTTTCCAGCTAGCGTTCTGTGGCCTGAGGAAAAGGAGCCAGGAAAGCACGGCAGGGTAGAAAAACATCAAAATGGAACTAGGAAATACAAGAGGGTTTGCTGGATCTTCACTCGTTTCCTAGTGCAATTGTGAGACTTGTGCTCATATTTGTAGAGTACTGGAGTCTGAGAATCTTGTCCAAGAGAAGACTGCAAACAGGAAGCATTAGCAATCCAGAAGCCCAAGAGCCCGGCTAGTAGGAAATCTGTAAAGGCAGTGCTGGAAAGGATGAATAGGGATCAATCCTCAGGATTCCTCCTTCCCCCACTCCCAGACAGGAACAGAAGGAAAAGAAGGGTGGGGGAAATGGAAGGAGCAGAGAGAACAAACACATTTTAACCATTCACTTGCTGGATCGCAGAGAAACAGGTGGAAGAAATTCTAGTAAGGTCTGGGAGAAGGGGGTGGGGAAGAAAAAAAAGAGCCCAGATGTGGACACACATGCTCATCTGCCTAGATAACCATTTTTCCTGTCTAGACAAAGGTTACTATAAATACATCTCCTCACATCACCACTGTTATCAGCCAGACATTCCAAAGGGAGATGCAGGGCTCTGCTAAGGAAAGTATTTTAACAATCTCTGCATGTGCCAGCTCTCTTCAGAGATATAAAATAATACATAGCAAGATATAGATACAGATCCTCTGACTTGCTATCCTTGAGTTATCCAGTCAGTATTTAAAGAAATAAAACAAAGATTTTTTTCCTCCCCTTTTGACTGGAGGTTTAGGACTCATTGTGACCCGTTGCTCCCTCTCCCTCTCCCCCTCCTCCCCAAGGAATTTTAAACATATTTCCTTCAAAACATAACAGGAGGGATGGAAACTTTGCCTTTCTTCAGCCTGTTTGTTATTTTATCATCATTTGTTGAAGTTCAAAGACAAATTAAGTGCTGGTGGCCACAGACAGAGCACAGTGGCCTATGGCATAACTCACTTCACCACACCACATGCCAAAGCACCTCTCTGCTAGAGAACTGCCAAGAGACCCAGGGGTCTGAGAACGCTATCTAGTTTTATCTTCACTGACACATCAAAAGGCCTCTGGAAGTTGGGCCAAGGCCATCAAACACATTTCACCTAGATGTTTTCATAGTTGCATGCTGACAAGTCTTCTAGTTCAGTCCATTGTGTCTATAGTTGTTAAACTCTACAAAATACTCTCTAAGTTGCACACAAGAAATACAACCTGATGAACTCTCTTTATCTGTAGCAGTCTTTTTTTCCCCCCCCAGAATACAAATATACATAAGCTCTGCAAAGTTCATTTTAATCTGTCCTGCAACTAACAAAGCAGGCCTCTGTTCCAACTTCCATCTAACAAGGCCTGAATTATCCTAAGTTGGAAATCAATTTCAAACTCATGCCTACTGAAGGTCACTTTATCAGTCATTCTGGAGGTGTAGATTCTAAAGTTCTTCCCTAGTTTTAAAGCAACCAATTTTGCCTGATCTTCAAGATATTCACCTCTCATTGCAGCTGACTTTTTTGGTATCTCCTCATGCTTTTTTAAGCTTACATCATGTTGTCATGTACTACCACGACTAACATGACCAATCCCATTAAGTTGTTACACATAAGTAGTATTTTCAGACTGCAGCGTAGCCTCTCTGTGAGTTTGAGTACACAGTCCTTCATTCTCTTAATGATGGAATTAATGATTATAATAATTATGATAATGATTAATGATGGAATTTAGAGAATGGACATTAAGAGAATGGAATTAAAAGGTGGAATTAGCTAATCTAATGAACTGTGCATTTGCAGAACATTACATGAAATATAAGTAAGTTCCCTATCAGTGTTAAATAGGAACACCTCCAGAGCTAAGACAGTCACCAAGGGGAAGAGAAATCTGCAGAAGAGACAGTCTTACCTGAAGCACTTGAGGATAATCAAACATTTGATTGTTGTGACAGCGTTTGCGAACAGCAGGGACCCCATCTGACAGGTTTGTACATTTGTCAAGGAGCAGCACTGATTCCCCATTCTCAGCCTGAAGAGCTTCCAACTCAGACTGGTATTCTGGGTGCAGAGACATTTGAGATGACAGAATGAAATACCTGCGGGGACTGAAAAAACACAGCAAGTTTACTTGACAGCAATGCAAGTTTACTTCCAAGATGCTCGGCAACACATTTCCTTCCACTCTAGAATTAATCTCATTCTGCTAACTGTGGACACGGTGCCAAGATCATATTTTCAGACAACTCAGGAAAGGACGCAATATAATTAATTTTTTTATATTAAATGGCTTAGCATTATTTACAACATCATATAAAATTCTACTTGGAAATAGTGCTTGTAAGAATAGGCACTTGCATTATAACCTCTTTTATAAATTGAAATTAACATTATTTGTCTACGTAATAAAGCAGCATGCTACTGAGGCTTGGAGACTGTGCACTATTACAAAGTAGGTAGGACACCAAATGCTGCTACTGCTTTCTCCTCCAATATTATTTTTTTATCAATTTTAGTTGGAAAAAAAGATGTTGAGCTGTCTAATCCTATTTACTCCTAAGTCTTACCACATCCCAAAACCACGAATATTCAAGATGTGCTTCAACACTGAATTATTTCATAGCTTTAATTAGAACTGGAGGCAAAACACACAAGAACAGTTTCAGATTAGAAGCTCACACTTTAAAAAATGAGTTTTGTTACTGCTGTAACATATCATGTCATATAAATGTTATACTCATTTAGCCTAATTTTTTGTTAAGTAGATTGGATAAGTCAAACTACTCCGTTGCTTCCCATTCAAGGGAACACGCAGTGAGAGCCTGCTCTCACACAGCCAACATAACGCAGGAAATAGGAGGCCTGCACTTCAGATTCCAATTCTGCTCCACATGATACTATTTTTAATGTACAGCTTTGAAAACATACACAAACACGCACTTTATAAAATCAGACCTTTTCCACTGCTCTTCTCACCTCTTTTACTTATTTTCCTGCTGGTCACTTCAGCAGATTCAACTAACAGATAAGAACTGCATAGAATGCTTTTAAAGGCACCCTTGTTCCTAAGCCTCCAGCTGCTACCATCTTGCTACCAACAGCTTTAGAGAACATATATTTCTTGCACAGTTGGATTTAAAATATTTCAAATTATCCAACTAAAAAGGACAGTAAATCAAAAACTCTCAGTTCAGCTCTGTAAGAGGAACGAAAACAGGACTTGCCCTTAAAAAAGGCAATACCACCACACCACACACTAGTGATAGAGGATGTTTATGACCAGTGAAAGTTTGTGTGGGACTGCTTGGATGCTTAAAATCAAATTTTGCCTTTAAACCATCATCATCCTACAACATCCAAAACCTAGTGATCAAATCTTGTTACAAAAGAAAGTACAGTGCAGCTATCAGGCAATAACACTTTAGTGTAATGGAATGTGATTATCTGTCCCAATTAAGTCTGAACTTGAGCTTTGCTCTCTTGTCACTGTCTCCCTGCATAAAGCAAAGAAACCTGAGAACGTTTCAATTAGTAACGCTAACTGGCCGCTAGATGGTACTCTGGAGACTACAGTCTGTTCCTCACAGAAAGCTGCCAGTCTTTCAGAACACAAACCTCCCATCAAAAACGGGCTGACACAGCACTTAGTTGACTATATGGACGTGACCAGAATGATAGCATCTCTCTTTGCAACAGGTTCTACGATCACATTTATACATTCCAGATAGAAATACAAAGCGCACTCTCAGTCTGCGTTGAGCCATAATAGTACTTGAGATATATGAAGAATCAGGATTCAACCAGATGCCCCTATTCCTGCCAGGTCCAGAGGCATTATAAGCAGGAGCATAACGTGTGTGGGCAAAACAAACTTCTACTGTACAGCTTTGTCTTGTAACTATGATTCACTATCTGGAGCAGTCCAGAGCAATAGCAAGAACACTGCCCTTACCAAAGGAGATGACAACTGGAGCCAAAGCTCCTGTTTTTGCCTGTTATCAGCAGCACCCTTTCAATAACGGTTTTCAACTCTAATAAAGCCCTGTTCTTCCGAGGATGCTGTTAGAAGAAAGGCCCTAAAACTTCTGCATTTCCAATCTTGATATTTACAATCAGTGAGAGCATGTCATTTACCCCACTGCCTCAGTCTGCTCAGCTTTTAAACCACAGCACAGGTAAGAACCTGCTACAGGGAAGTTTTCAGCTGTGTAATTACAAGGCTTACTGAAATGCTTCTTTTGTCTTTGCCACAGTAATTTATTGCCATTACTTTGCTTTTAAGTATCTTAAATTATCTGCAGACATAATTTACTAGGGAATCAATATTACTTTGAATTACAGCCCTGCTTCACCTGAACTTTAAAAACAAACAACAATAAACAAAATCAACAGCTATTGTTATTTACTTTCTGTAAGTTGAAAGTATATTCTAGGTATATTGAATCTAATGCTACAGAAACATTGCTGTCCTGTTTCACAGTTCAGTTTCCAGAGTGGATCTCTGTCAGACTATCGCTTACCACACTTCAGTTTCTGAAGTGGGAAGACAGAATCACCTCCCCTACATCCCCAGTTCATAGATAACCCACACCCTGGTGGATTAGCCAACACTACTAGCATTGGAACCATCACATATTTTAACAGTAAGAGCCATGCATGAGCACAACTCTTAAATAAACTGTCCCAGCCTGCCAAGAAGCTAGCAATACGTTTGTATTTTATTGGCAGCCGTATCGCATGCAATATTCAACAGCCTTCGCCAATCCATTGGAATCGCTTTACCCTGGTCCTCTTTCTGGCAGATCCACTTCTGCAGACAAAGGGCTGTACACAGGGATACTGACGTCGTAGCCTTGCCGGTAAGTCCACGTGGAAAAGCCTCCACCAGCTAGCAGAGCTCTGAAAAATACAAGAAAGAGACTGTAAACAGAGAATGTAAATCCAGACTCAGAGCATGATTTACCGGTTGTCATTACCGGAACAGCAATAACAGTTACTGAGATAACAGTTTTTCCCTCAACTTCTGTCAGTGACATTTTTCATGCAGTTTTTAGATTCACTTCAGCCCTCCTGAACCGGGCTTACTGCCAGACGGGATACAGCCATCAATGGAATGTTTGCAGTGGCATATGATCACTGAGGAAAGGACCGTTTTGCATTCTTATAGGGAAATGGAATCTATTGCTGTCATTACGATTTCCCTACATTTTTGCAAGCTTACATGCGCTAAGTCCATTTTAATTTAAAGAAATACATTCTTGATTATTTATAGCAGTTAACATTTTTCTCAATGCCCGCCCTAAAACAGTGCATAGCACAGCTGTCAGAGCGTCAGACAAGCTGTATTTCGGGTACAAGTCCAGATAAAATACAGTATTTTGGCAGCTCGTAACAACTCAGGACTTCTACTGTAAATCAAATTTGTTTGTATTTTGTTTTCAAAGTAACTGCACAAACTTTTAAGTTTCTTTTCACCTATCACAAAAAATGCCATAAGCAGAACACACCACATTGAGAGCTCAGTATGCTCTGAATCCAATCTCCAGGAGTAGAGGCAGCTTGGGACACTGTGCTAGAATGCATGGGAATAACCAAGGATGAATAAATTAAGATATATTTTAACTCCTCAGTGAGATGATTCTGTCTGTGGCCTTTCCTAAACGGAACAATCTTTCATAACATAAAGAGCTTTAAGAAACAGAAGACAACCATGTGTATGGAAGAAACCAATGCACCATTCACGGTGCCAGAAGAAACTAGTAGGTTATCTCTTATCTCAAATCTATCTTCTTTGACCAAATGATTAGAGGCCAACATCTTTCCAGTTACATTTCATCCCCAGTGACCAGGTGGCACAATGAACACATCGTGTTTCCAAAAGGTGCTCTCGTTCAGCTTCTTTAATGAGACTTCTGAAACAGCTGATTATACTTTCAGTCCTTTGTCACCAACAGCAGAGTGAGGTATCCTCAAAGTTGCCCTAGAGATACTGTGTTTGCCTTGATTACCACTTAAGGTAATTTGCAGCAGCCTGTCTCTAGGCAAAGAAGCAGAACACAAACACAGCACTACTCTAAGCGCCATGGAAAGGGCCTTGAGGAACTGTACCCACTGCAGCAGCTACGATTACAGCCAGCAGCCTTTCCGTAACCTTTCCACAGCCTTGCCTGCTAGCATAGTTCAGACTGGAGCAGGCAGGTCTCATCAGTGACATAAGAAGAACATCAATATGAGACCAGATGAGGTACTGAAAACACACTAGGTGAAGCAGTTTTCAGCTATCACTGAATTAAATGCTTAGTATAGTGTTCAGAGCAGCTTTTCTATTGCTCTTATACAACAGATTATCATTTTACCTAGTTATCATCCAAGACTAATTATTTTTTCCCCTCAGAACTCATCAGCCTGGTTAAACACCAGCATGTTCTGCCGCTTCTAACTCCCTTCAAGGTGCTCTGCAAGATACTTCACTTCCTGCTTTAAATTGCAGCACAGTTGTTTAGTGTTCCTATATCCCATTTTGTTACAAATAAGACTTCACTAAACGTCATTTAAGAAGCTCTTAGAAAACCATAGACTCTGGATTAGAGACATATTCCAGTTCAGTGACAATTGCAAACTCAAACACTTGCCTTTTATTACTCTTCACTCAGAACACAAACCACTTGTAGACGCAAACTATTTGTAGAAGCAGAAATCAACTTGAGAACAGGACGATAAATCAAGAACGCGTCGAGTGAGAATTTATGATCCAAGTGCTTATTTGGGATGCCTTTCCAGTGCCTCCCTTTTGGTGACATATATGCGTTATGTGTATGTTATGAGCAGGTCTCACCCTTGAAGCTACACGTTCCAGGGCTTATCCACCAACTCAACTACCAGCCAGGAGAAAAACTGGCTTAGGCACTGCTGCTCTTGCACTTTACAACCTCCTCTTTTTATAACCCCTTAATTGGGAAACTACAACCAGATTGTTTTAATTGGATCCGGTGAAAACAAGACAGCACCTCATCAGCCTCGAGAAAGCAGGTGTGTCATACAGACATTTACTTAAATAAACCCGCAGGGAACCAACACCAGCTAAATAACTCCTCTCAGATTTTCATTCAATGGTGCAGTGAGGGAATCGAGATATTAACTCCTAATATACTCAAGGTGAATAACCTTTAAATAGCGCTAAGCAATGAGCCTGTTTCAGAGCAGCTTTTCACCACTTCTCAGATATTGATCCTCCTCGCTCTCCAGGAAGCGCCCCACCTGGTCTGCACTCTTAAGTGTTTCTGCCCAGCTGCCAGCATTGTCAGTTTTCTGCCACATCTCACAACTCACTGAAACCCAATTCGTCAGCTGAAGCAGAAAGAAAAGGTATCGTCATCCCTACGTTCAATTCTACAGCTACAGAGTGGGTCAGAAAAAGAAATCTCTTCATCCACACTTCTGCACTAGATTTAATA
>PPHD01021013.1:0-13415 GCA_002909625.1 Bambusicola thoracicus | reverse complement strand
CCTCTGGGTGAAAAACTTCCTCCTAATATCTAAAATATTGATATCTATGATATCTATATCATTTTATTTAATTCACCCCATCACTATTCCATATGAAACCATGAGTAACGTTACCTGAAGTCAGAATGGCGCTGTAACGTGAAAGCAAAGGTTACAAAATGAGAGCAAGGAGAGCTGAATGCTGTTCTCAAGCCACAGGCGTAACATCACATGAAAATCTAAACCAAACTACAGCAGTTGTATTTTGGCTTCGTAGGCATAAACAGAGACTGAAGTTACCGGTTTGATGCGGATCTGGCCACCCACCACCTCCAGTATGGCGTGTTTTCGGGATACTCGCTTATCAGTAATCTGAAAAGGAGATACAGAACTGATGTGAGAGCTGTATACTTCAGGCCCAGTGTCCAGAACCAGAAGCCTAAGGAATCCAGCACGTCTCAGCAAGCTCTCACTGAAGGCTGCAAGTCTGCAGCTCTGTAGGAGACCATTTACTCAGCTGGTTTTAAAAGCCTCCATAGACAGAAAATATTTCTCATAAGAGCACACTGAAAACCCAGGCTTTCTTCTTTCGTCAGTGAGTACTTCGTCCTTATGTTAGTTAATTCATGAACACAGGATGGGGCACGGCGTCTAATTACTGCTCTATTCACTGCTAAGCACCATTACTGCCAGAGAGCAGTAACATATAGCGCATGTAAGCTGGAGATCTGTGCAAGGCACGCATGTCCGGAGGAGCTCAACCCCCCCCCGCACCCAGTACAGCCCGCTTCCTAACACTCCAACTCGAGTCTCAGAGCTTCCCAATCAACTGATTTACGGCACCACCGCCATCACTTCCGCACCACGGAGCCCTTTTCCAGCCCACTGAACGCCGCATCAATAAACAAGGGGAGGTCCGAAGCGCTCGGAGCAGGCGGCTCTGCACGGCGCCCGGCTCAACGCCCCGCCCTCACTTACTCCCAGCAAAGGGCCGCGTCCCAGCAGCGTCTCCCCGGGCGGCAGCGCTACGGGGCAGCCCCCGTCACACGGCGCCAGCCGCACGCCCGCCATGCCGAGCTCCGCTCCCTCACATCGCCCCGCCCCAGCTGCACAACGGGCGGCCGTACCCACTGTTGGCCTTTAAATCCCTCCCGGCTCCGCCCAGCGGGGGCCGCACGAGCCCGGAAATTGTAGTCCGCCGCTGCCGCCGCCGAGCCTTGCCGCCGTTTCGCGCTCTGCCTGGAGAACTACGAGTCCCGGCACGCCTTGCGGCAGGGGCCGCGCTCATGCGCGCTGCGCCGCGGAGGTCAGCCTGTTTGTCAACAAGGCGCGGCGCTGATGGCGGAGGCGCTTCCAAACGAACGGCAGCCCGCGGCGCGCGGACAGGTATGGGGGCGCGCGGCGCCAACGGTCGAGCTGCGGCCGTTAGGACTTGGCGGGAACGGGCGGTCCAGTCAGCACCGCACCGCACCTGTGCTCGGCTCAGGACCGGCTCAGCGGCGGCCATAGGCTGAAAGGGTGCGGAACGCGAACGGCGTGCCGTTAGAATTCCCCCGTAGCGTAACAGAATGCTGAAAGAACTTAGAACCGGAGAACGGGCGCCTTGCGTCTTGTCTGAAGGAAGCAGCAGGAAGGCACTGCTGTGCGTCGGGACAGTATCCGTAATTCCACCCAGGCAGCGGTAACGCGGGATGCTCATTTACTGTTGCGCTTCCCTCACGCAGACACGCTGATTTGACTTAGCGAGAGCTCTGCATGATGCAGAAGACGCCCAAGAGAAACAAGCAGCCGCTGACTGCTGGCGAACCGGCGCTTCTCCATCCTGACAAGAGGAGGAGAGGAGCTCCGGCTGACTTTGTGGCGCTCCTGCCTCCCGAAGTCAGCGTGCAGATCTTCAGCTCCCTCGACCTCCGCAGCCTGTGCAGCGCCGCCATGACGTGCAGGCGCTGGCGGCTCGCCATTGACGGCAACGACTGGCTGTGGAGAAACCACTGCTTAACGGTGAGGGCCGTCTGCCAACGGGAGATCGATGGCGACCGGGGAAGTGGATATTCGTGGAAGGTAAATGCAATAGGGGTGTGGTGGTGGTGGTGGTGGTGGTGGCAGCTTTGAAGCTTCTGGGGTTCGTGGTAGAAATACGCAAAGAAATTATATATATCTGTATTTCTCAGCTGTCCAAGGCTAATGCCGGATGCTCGGAGAATTGCTGTAATGCCAGCATGGCTCAGCAGCAAAACCAGACTAGGAATCCAGTTAAATACACACAAGCACATTTCCCATTACCCTATAGAACTGCCTGTCATTTTGCTATTTCTGATATCCTCTTTCCTATACAGAACCTCCTTTGCTTGCTCTATGCACTCCAGTTAGTCCCGAGGCCACCAATGCAAAGTGGCCAGAAAGCTGCATGGAGGTAAAGGCTGTGAGGCTGTTAGCTGGATGAATGTGAGCCAGCACTGCACCCACGTGGCCAAATAGCATAGCCTGTCTGTCTGTCAGTGTATGAGCTGTTCATGTGCTGCCTGTGAAGAAAAATTTCCTGAAAATTAATTGCAGATAGCTTTATCTCAATGTATTTTGAACAACATGCATCCAGGAGGAAGAACGTGGGGTAAGCAAAAGGAAGGAAGGAGCTTGCAGGAGCTGTTTTGGAACAACCTACACACACATAGACACGTTCCTGGTTCCGGCTGCTCTGAATTGAGAGGAGCTGGATGTGCTGAACACTTGAGTCCAGCCTCCAAATTGAAGTAGATCAGGAAAGAAATGGTTTCAGAGTTACACCTCTGACTTAGCTAGAGGGTGATCCCCACCCTATTTTAGCTGGTGCATTTGCAATCGGTGTGGTGTGAAAAGAGAGCAAGCAAAAACCAAATAATAATAATAAAATGAATTCTGGACTCACACGCCCTGTCTTAAGCAGGAAGGGGTTGACCTCCAAATGTAGCCAGCTTTCAGTTCACAAATCTCTCTGCACCGGATCTCTATTTTGTTTCTATTTTAGAGGGGGAATGAGCAACAGGTAGACGAAGCAAACATTTCACGCGCTAAAAGGTTGGTTGAATAGAAGAGTACAACCAGCTTGCATTATGAGCCCAAGCCAGACTTAAAGGTCATAAAAAACCTGAACAGGAAGAGAAAGTGAAAGGCTTTTTTTTTTTTTAAGAATAAGGAGGAAGATGAATTCTTGTTTAGGGTTTTCATTTCCCCATCGTTTTCACCCTCTAAGAACTGAGGCAAGAAATGATGCTCAATCTAACTCTGAACAGAAAAGATGGAAGTAGACCCAAGTCTGCTTCTTTTTGGGCTTAGCATCCAGGTATCAAAGACACACTCCGAATCCTTTTTCTGGCACTGCTCTTCCAATGCAAAAAAACGTATTGAATGCAGCTTAATTCAGTTTGCTTCCAAGATTTTAGCTGTCTGTTTTTCCATCAGATCACATTACTAAGGAACTACTGGAAAAGCAAAGTAAAACAAGAATGGCTCAGTGGGAAGTACAGTAACGTTCACTCACAAAACAACTTGCCAGAGAAAAGCATGTATCCGATGGATGTTGACACATGGGGAGAAATCCTGGAAGCAGAACTAGAGAGATGAGAAACCACCGCTGCTGCTTGCAACTCAAGAACCTTACATCAACAGCACGTGGACTGCCAGCCTGTAAATATTTTGCTGTTTAAATTAGTCATATTTGCAGACATACAAAGAAAGCTTCACAGAAACAAACAAACATGCAGATAACTTTTTACTTGCACTTTATCAGACTGACTGATACAAAAAGTGAAATTCTGAGTAAGACTCGTAGTCTTATTCAGTAGTAATTTCATATTTGTAAATTTAATCTTCTGCTGTATTATATGAAGACGTTGATTGTACTCTCAATTTGCACTTTTTTTTAACGACTTGTAAAAAAAATAATAATAATAATAAGTGTTTGATTCAGTTTGTATTGTATCAGCAGCATAATGTGGGAGTTCACCAAGGGAGGCCAGGCAAGGACAGCTGCAGACATTGGAAAGAAGTGGACGAGACAGCCACCTAGTGGCTCAACATCCCAACGTCTGCCTCAAGGGACACAGCCTGCACGTCTGGAGGTGTTGGTGCTCAGCAGCACTGCATTTCTACAGCCCAGCTCTGGGGCTTGTGAATGAGGACTCACAGATCAGGGCAACCAGCAGGGCTGAAGCAGCCCCTTTACTAACAGCCTCTCCGTGATCGGCTATGCGTGTGTCATTTGTATAGAAGGCAGTGAAACAGTGAGTAGAACAAGTTCCATTTATTACTTTAAGCAAAGTAACTCAGATACTCTATGAAAATAAAGTTACCTCAGACAGTTATACCATTTGGAAACTCTTAGCTTTTTCTGTGTTGTGATCTCCCATCATACAGATTCTCATTTATCAGCACTGATTTTTGCAGCGACTTCAAAAACTGCTGCTAGTATGAGATGCCTATTGAATTACTCAACATAAAGAATGACTGCAAGATCACTTTCTTACAATTTGGTTTGAATGTCACCTTTCTATACCTGCACTTTTACACTAAAGAGTAATTAGAAAATAGTGGGAAGGTCCCTATTTTTATTTTTTTTTCAGTAATGCCTAAACAAGTCACTGATCTGAAACCTATTCAATATAGAAAGAGTTCTACTGTGCCTAGAAATACAGTTAATGCAAAAACATTTCCGTGTGTTATGTCAACAGCTTCAGTCTCAGCAGGACAAGGTCAGGACCTCATTTAGTTAAATGAGGTCATAGAATCATAGGATGGCCTGGGTTGAAAAGGACCACAATGATCATCGAGTTTCAACACCCTACTGTGTGCAGGGTCGCCAACCAGCAGACCAGGCTGCCCAGAGCCACATCCAGCCTGGCCTTGAATGCCTCCAGGGATGGGGCATCCACAGCCTCCTTGGGCAACCTGTTCAGCGTGTCACCACCCTCTGTGTGGTCCAGCCCTCACATGTAGTGGTGCCCAGTAACACAAGGTGGAGCAGTAGAGCAGCTTTGTTCAGGAAGAGTACATATAATGGTCTCCTGGGTTAAGACATTGTTGGATGGTGGTGGTTAAACAAATGAACAGTTCAGAACTCCTCACAATTTATGTGTATTTATTTTTTCACAGTTATTTAATACCCAGTGAAGACATATTTTTATCCCCTGTCCTCATAAGAATCTGGGCTCACAGCTGTTGTTGTTGTCATGGTGGGTGCTTTTATCTGGAAGGCAAGGAAACACAGAACAGCCAGGTGAAGACCACAGTTCTAAAATGCCTTCAAGAACGATACATTGATTCCCCTTCTAGTTAGGAGCACTCCACAGATTCCACTAGAACTGACTCACTTCCTTCAACTTCCTATCATTTCCTCATCAGTGGTTTCCTTTCTCCTTCTCAAGTCATAAGCAATAGCACCTTTTCTAAATCCTACTTAAGAAATCTAATTGAGACACCGTTCTTGTCAACAACATTACAAGATATGTGCGAAGTAATGTTTCCTAGCTACCTGTATTACAATATGTTGCTTATCTGCCAGTGCTAGTCTGGAGACCGAGACCCCACTGCTGCAATTGTATTAAGTTGCAGAGCCTCTCTACTGCCAAAGAGACACCACCATTCAATAACCATAATGGATGCAACACTTAAAGTTCACAGAACCTCCTGCTATTGCACTGCCACCACACACGTGGCTCAAGTGTAACTTGGGGCAAAGAGCACTGCGAAGTACAGTGGGTGTAGCATGAAGTTCAATGAACTGCAAACACCACTTCCTTTATTATTAGCTATTCTGCCCTAAGATTTTATCTTGTTACCCAGTCAAAGAAAAAAAAACAACATAAGTTTTTCCACTGAAGATGCTGCATCACGCCCTATTCACTGTATTTTCTACTCAGACAGAAATTGGAAAGACACACATGAATTGAGAAGACTGTGCTCCTTGCATTATTCTCATCACCTCAAGAGTGCCCGAATTACTAATTGTAATACAGAGGAAATGCGCAATAATGGATCTAATCCCTCACCTTTCTTCTCACCCAGCCTCCTCCTATTACTTCCAGCCCTCAACTCTCAGCTATTTTTCACCTCTTGCTGCCCCTTTCCTCCACATCAGCCATCAGTTTCTGTGTATTTGTCTCAGGCATAGCATGTACTTAGCTACAGTCTTCCCCCATTCTCTTGTGAGCTCAGGAATTATCAGCCTCCATCATGCCTATAACTGCACACTTCAGGTGGCTGTACCTCTTTAAACACATTAGGAGCTCAAAGTGCTCAGCTACGCAATTAGACAAGGCCTCACTCTTTCAATGTGCTTTTCTTTCAGTGAGTAAAAGTTCTCATTAAAACAAGCATGATTCCCCTCTTCAAGCTCCACTTCAAAAGGGTTTTAATTCCCTTCAGTAACGGTTTCATCAGTTTTGGTCTTGTTTTACCCCTCCCTACCCTCATACCACCTGCTCAGCTTTCAGCCCAATTAAAGGCTGACTTTACTCTTCCCTTCGTTGTCAGCCCAGCAGCATCCATAGCTACAAACAGCAGCTCCCTGAGCACCACCAGCTGTGGTTTGCACCTGCCTATTCACCCTCGTGCTGAAGTGACTGCAGTAGGAAGAACAGACCAATACCCAAATTAGTGCTTAGATTTCCCTCTCCAGAGAGCAACCTCAGCAAAGAGCACTCATGCAAAAGCCACCTACCTTCCTCTAGGTGCGCACCAGCTATCCTCACATCTGGATGGCTGGTGAAGCCCTTTTTCTGCTTCAGTACCAAGCTCTCTTACCCATAACTTTTGAGGAAGTGGAAAGTTCTATTTAGCATGCTCCACCTACCTTCCCTGATGTTGGCATACCATTTTGATGCTGCTACTCTTCCGTTTTCAGCTGTAGAAGGATGCCTCAGGCACCCACCACCCAGGATTCCTCATAGCTACGTGGCCTTGCTGCCTTTCACCATTCTACCCACCCCTTTCCCAGAAGAGGTGTTTTGAGACAGTTCACAAAGTTTGTGTAGTGCAGAGCAAATACTTTGTCCTCCCCCCGCACCCCAGCTCAAACCGGCCAGGTCTCTGTGATGAAAAGAACATTCCTCTGCTGCACAAAACCTCCCCAGCTGCTGCATGCAGCTTAACATCAAAACCTGCACCAAAGCTCAACCAGAGGTCCCCCAAGATACGTATTTTATTTCTGTATTTCCAAAATGACTGTGGTTTTAGAACCTTCTCGCAGCTACTCAGCGCTGCAGAGCTCTGTTTCTGGAGGAAGGAGCAGTAAGTTTGGCTTTATTTGATCACGGTGCAGGATGTGGCTTAGGGCCACTGGCATTACAAGTCAGACTAATCAAAAAAGAAAGCACCGTTATGTTTAATTAACACAGATTTTATAGTTTAAAGCTGTCCTCCCCTGTTGTATCACTATTAGAATATGTACAAAGTTTGTCTCCATCTTTTTTTATTAAGCCTCCAAAGGCCACAATGAGCCACCTTGGAGCTTTCTTTTCTCCAAGCTGAACAAGCTCATCTCCCTCAACCTTTCTTCATAGCAGAGGTGCTCCAGCCCTGTGGTCATCTCTGGGGACTGCACATGTCCATGTCTTTCTTGTGCTGGGGGCCTCCCATCAGTATGCCTTCATCACATTTCTGAGAGATCTTACAGACTGAAGCAGCTGACCTCAGTCCCGAGCCCTCACCACTCTGTTTTTTTTCCAGACCTCAAGGTCTGTGGATAGAAGTGTGAGGAGAGAAGTGAGGGACAGAAAATTCTGAGGTCTCATGGACACTACCAAGATGCAAAAGAAGAGGATAATTCTATGTATCAGAATAGTTATTTGCAACCCTCTCTAACTCCTGAGGATTGTCCTGTTCATCACTGCCATCAATTTTCAGCAACCATTGACTTACAGAGCAGAATGGAGAGGGATTAAAAACAAAGAGCCTGCAAGGGCATATAAATTCAGATAGTATATTAGCTTCTTTTGATTCACATTTTAAAATATCACATTTTAAAATTGGATATTTTAAATTCACGTGTTGGTTTTAATGCACAGTTCTTAAAAGATGTAGCAGCCAAAGGACATGCTGTTTGCCAATACAAGAATGCCACAAGACATGACAGTGTATTTATGGCACTGGTTCTAAACACTGTTTTTAAACGTCTGTGAACACCAAACAGAATACTACAGGTGTGGCCTTGCAGATGCAGAGAACACCAAGCTGAGTGGTGATGTTGACACGCTAGAGGGAAGGGATGCCATCCAGAAAGACCTGGACATGCTTGAGAGCTGGGTCCATACCAACCTCACAGAGTTCCAAGGCCAAGTGCAAGGTCCTGCACCTGGGCTGGGGCAATCCCAAGCACAGATACAGGCTGGAATGAGAATGGCTTGAGAGCAGCCCTGAGGAGAAGGATTTGGAAGTGTCAGTTGATGAAAGACACACCATGAGCTGGCAGTGTGCACTTTCAGCCCAGAAGGCCAACTGTATCCTGTGCTGCATCAAGAGAAGTGTGACCAGCAGGTCAAGGAAGGTGATTCTACCCCTGTACTCTGCTCTCATGAGACACCACCTGGAGTACTGCATCCAGTTCTGGGGCCTCCAATGCAAGAAGGACATGGAGCTGTTGGAGCAGGTCCAGAGGAAGGCCACGAAGATGATCAGAGGGCTGGAGCACCTTCCTGACAAGGACAGGCTGAGAGAGCTGGGGTTTTTCAGCCTGGAGAAGAGAGGGCTCAGAAGGAAATTCTAGCAGCCTTCCAGTACCTGAAAGGGGTCTGCAGGTCTGGGGAGGAACTTTTTGTAAGGGCAGGTAGTGACAGGACAAGGGGAAATGGCTTTACACTGGAAGAGGGCAGATTTATCCTAGACATCAGGAATAAGTTCTTTACTGTGAGGGCGGTGAGACACTGCAACAGGTTTCCCAGCAAGGCTGCAGATGCCCCCTCCCTGGAGGTGCTCAGTGCCAGGCTGGGTGGGTCTGTGAGGAAACTGCTCTAGAGGGAGGTGTCCCTGCCTATAGCAGGAGGGGGCTGGAACTCAATGGTCTTTAAGTTTCCTTCCAACCCAAACCATTCTATGATTCTATGTTAACAGGTACTTAATGGAGGATTCAACTAATTTTCTAATGAACCTTTATTCTTGAAGATCACTGCTTCATGGACATTCTTATCACTAAGTTATACTGCTCATTAAAATCACTCTTACACACAACTCTTCTATCAACACATGTCCTTAGAGATAACCACACTGAGAGCAGCTCATATGCTTAAACAGGGAAATGATTGTGACACTCAGTGCCCATGAAGTAACCAAACATCTATACATGGCACATAGATATGATGACGTTAGAGGAAATTTCTTCTCCTCTAGAAGGATGACTAAAGACCATGTGGTGTGTAGTAGGACTCCTAAAAATACCACCAGACATTTGTATTTACGTATCTGAATTGCATTCTATGATGCCTAAAGAAATTGCCACAAGTTCTCTTAACTCTTTTTAAAGTAGGAAGTTTAGTTTAAAATAGTTCTAAGAAAGGGGAGGTAGTTGGTGGACAGAGGAGAAAGGGGAAACAGGACTAAAGTATTTCAACTCCAATTCTTTAATACACCAGAGTCGGGGAAGAGGGGGTAGAAGATCTTGGTGATAAACATACACAATATAAATTAAATAAACAAACCTAATGAGTTCCATCTCTTTGAACTGCTCAAAGGAAAGTCTATTTGTTTCATCAGCATCTCCTTCTCATTATTTTCCTCCCTTCTTCTCAGTCATCTTCTTGTAATTTGACAGAACATAAGAGGGAAACATTGCCATCTTGAAGGCTGAATCTATTGCAAGGAAGGGGAAGAGTTTTACTATACCCTACTTGACTTAAAATAGAAGTCAGCTGAAGTACGAGAAGCAGTTTTCTCCTCAGCTTTCCTATAGTTTTATTCTCTCTTCAACTAAACAGAAAGGGGAAAGAAAAAAGACATCTACCAGAAACACGGAGGGGAAAGCCACAGTTCTGCTTCTAAACACAAAGCAAGAAGTTATATGTTCTAAGCCAGGAACAAAACAAAACACTTGTTTTATCAGAAGTTCTATTTCAAGAAGTCCCATGAGTAACAGCAACAGAAACTTGGCTTCAAAGATTATCAAGGGTGTTCTCTGTTTAGTTGGCCTGCAAATTACCAATCTCCATTTTAAAATGTAAAGGAGTTCCTAAAATAAGCTATAGCATTAAAGGGTCATGAAATAACCATATTCAAATTATTTTCACGCATCAGATTTGAACTTCAGTCATACCATCATCCCATACAACAACAAAAAAAACCTGACAGATACACATGGCTGCATGTTGGCTCCCTTTCACATTCATTTTGCAGATCACCCAGGACTACATCTCATATTCTGTACTTCTATATCTTTGTTCACCAATTAACACTTTCAAAGTCGGCAAGAGATGCTTTCCTCTTTTAGGCTCCAATCCACCAACCACAGAGCCCAGGAGCATTACAAGGGCTCCACAATGCAGCAAGGCTCTCCTTTACTGGCTGAGCCATCTGGAAAGGCAGCAGCACTTCATCATTCTGAACGCTGATCCTGCCTCTATCACATGCTTTTTAAGTCTTCTTTGCGCTCCCCAACATCACACAAGTCAAATTAGAAAGGTCACAGTTACTCAGGAACCACACTGGTAGGAGAGAAAGCAAGGGAAAGGAGCTCTATTCATAATCAACGCTTATCTGTGAGAAGCAGGGCTGAGTTTTCCATCCTGCACCCTGCTGCTGGAGGGAAAAGATCTGGCACTTTATTCATTAATAACTGCACACAGTCTAAACAATATAGATATAATTACTTACATAATCTGAAAGCAAACCTTCAAAACACAGGCTGTGTGAACAGCCTCACATTTTAGCTTTTGAAAAGAAGCACTTTGCATATTGTGGCATGTTATTAATATGTACGAGCGCATTCATTCCACTTTGACCTGCTCTAAGACAAACTCAACACAGTGCACTTATTTAGGTATCAGTCATACAGGTTTACTAAAGAACTTGTGGCAGTTCCTGCGTGCTACACACAGCTTTCTCATGCTGCCAAAGCCGTCAAACCCCCACACTCCTCCAAGAGAGGCGGCGAGGTGAGAGGAAAGGCCTAGAGCATGCATCGCCCTCACAGCCTGCAGGAAACCCAAACAGGAGAGGAAAATTAGAAGCCCGGCTTCAAGCTTTCTGCTGCATACCAAATGGCATACTGAGCACAATTAGATCTCTGCACAGCAACATTACGACCACAGGTCACAAACGAATATATACACACTTTCTGAAACATTAATGAAAGAAATCAGCAGAAATACCGACGACAAAAAACAAAGGACTTTCACCTACTCTTCTCACTCTGTGAAAGTTCAGGCCCACGTTCTGTTATGGTTCTAAAAAATAACAACTACATTTTTTTTGACTCTCAAAAAGGATTCCTAAGGGGAGTTTTGGTGCTGTCCAAGCCTGAATCTCAGAAAAAAATAGAGATGTATTACAAAGAGCTTACCCAGACCCCCGTACGAGTGTTTTACACTTAAATAACCTCTACAACCTTCTGAAGCTTTTGAGAACAAATCAGCAAAAAATATTCGTTATTTAACATCTGTAATAAAACGAAGCCTAAAACCATAAGCAGGATTACTGAACGAAGGCATTACTTATAGCACAGCAAGCACAGCTACCAACGTTATCTGGAAGAAAAGTATGGCAGCACACCAGATCACACCTCAGAAGCCCTATTTTCCCCTCTTCCTTATGAACAAACTTTACAAACTTTACCTTGTACAAGGCCTGCTCTCTCCTCTAGTGCTAGTATTCAGTATGCCTTTTCCCTTCCCCTTCTTCTGAGTAACTGGACTTGCCTCATAACCTATGACATAATTGCATTTTACTATTTAATTCCTTTGGACAAAATGTGTTTAGTCTGTCTGGAAATTGTACTGGCATAAAACCAGTCCTCTTTTTTCCCTTTGTAGACACCCATTACAGTAGCCTTTGCACCTTGTCTCAATTCCAGCAGCTGTCTTCTGAGCAACTCTACTCAGCTTGAGGGTTGTGACAATTCCCATTATATCGTGCACAATTCTTAATGTCAGATTACCCGTGGCACTTAAATTCTTACTTTAATTTCCAGAAGCTCTACCATATGTCTGAAAATGGAGTATCTTTGAATAACAGCCCCTTATTAACCCTTGCCTCCAGTTCATCCCTTCTGAAAAACATATCAGAGCGGTGCCTCTCCCTAAAAAGAAAATCTGGGCTTTGCTGAAATGTACTTTTTTTCTTATCATGTCTATTTTTAATATTCACATTCAGCCTGGAATGTGGAGCTAATTATCTGTGTCAAGATGGGTGGGAAATGAATAAAAGGAAGATCGGTTTGGAGCCGTGTAGTACCATCTCAGGCAAACCAAAGTCTTCATGGAAGGAAACGAGGGCAGGGTGGCATGAGACAGAAACTTCCAGAAGCAAAGATGCCTATAAATGCCTGGGGTGTACACTAAAAAGAACCACTGAGAAGGTCACAGAACCTATTTTCTGGTACAAACATCAGCAGTCTTCCGCAAATGCACTGATTACCATTGCCTACCATACCTTTCATATGTAGGCACTGTACCAACAGTTGCATTCCTACTTTGCTGTGCTAAGCTGGGTGAGTTTCTGTTTTTCACTTTCCTGTGCTATAGGATATTTTGGGGTTAGTGAGGTCTGAGGCTAAAAATGAGCAGAAACCACAAAGCAATTATCAAGAAAGCAGGGCTGAGCAAATAGTTTATCTTTCCTTCACCATGAGGCTTCCTTCCTCAGAAGAACAGACTAGGCTTCAGCGATCCTGTCAGTTTGCATGAGATACAGGAAATGCCTGCTAGAAACCCATTTCCTCTATGTCCTAAATGGATGTGACAACACTGTCTCTGCCAGCCTGCTGCCTCAGCACAGCTGCAGCGTCTGTTATTTCTGAGAAGAAACTCAGCTTATTAAAAAACAAGATCTGATCCTTTACCAGAAGTAGTTCAAGGAAGTGAGAGACACCAGGAGTGGTGGGAGAAAATTACCCAGATTCAGCCACAAGAACAAGAAGCTTCTTGAGCAAATCCACGTTTCCTTTAGGATAATGGACACTCTGTTGATTGCCAGTATTTGCTGTTCTCTACCTGTTGAGGTCACAGATGTGCCACAGCCTGCAAATTCTGAAAAACCAAGCACCAATGACAAAGCACCAGAGACCAATAAACAAAGAACTTGGAGATGCCTGTGAGATAAGAACAGAGTAGAAAGCATGGTTGAGCTTTGAGCTTAATTTAAGGCCGAAGATGTTTTCCTTTTGGGCTGGTACAGTCTTCCGAGGTCCAGATCTCATCACACTGCATTGGCTTGCACCTGCAGCGATCCACCAACACCAGAGGGTCTCTGCAAAAAAA
>PPHD01021012.1:0-13415 GCA_002909625.1 Bambusicola thoracicus | reverse complement strand
GAATTAAGGTTTTATTGATCTCTCTGGCTTGTGGATACATAGATAGTCACTGCCATTTCCAGCACTCTCTGTTTATTACAATATATGCATTTCAAGATCATTTGTACAGATACTCCAGAAATATGAGGAGCTGTCTAGCATAAAACCGTGTGAATTATTTAAACAAAGCACAGAAGACAAAATTACATTCTAACTACTTGAAGCAAGCTTGATGGAAGATGGCGTTTGAACTACATGATGGCTTAAAGGTTTTGAGAGTGATTCTTTTGATCTCGGATCAGGACAAAGTGTCACACACTGCCCCACAACACCAGGGGGGGATGTGGGGGTTCCCCAGCACTGGTAGCTCCAAACAGTTGAAATATTGCCATTTCATCATTCTAAAGGGCAGCTGACAGAGCAGTGAAATAATTCACCTTTTCTAACATGATTTCATTAATATCTCCCGTGTGTCATTTGGATGTTATTAGCACAGGAAGGTGCAAATGTTTGGGGTTTGGGCATAACGCATCTCATCCTTGGCTAGCTGTGGCCCAAATGCCTGCATGGTGCTGCTCACCCTGGGCTCCTTGTTTGACCCCTTGTGAGGTAAATGGGGAGAGTTTGGGGTTTTTTTTTTGGTAAGGCAGTGGGGCCTGGAGGCTCCTCATGGTGCTGGGACTGCAGGTTGATAACATTTAGGGAACGCAGATGGGATTAAAGGTGGTGAGCCTGGACAAGATCCCAGAAACACTGGGTGTTACAACAACTGTGCTAAAGGATAATGCAAAGCAGACTGCAAAATAGGCAGAACTGGGATTATTAGGCCTGCCTGGCATATGTGTTTATAATGATTGCCCAGAGTCTGGTGTCCTTGCCATGGATTTTTTTATATTTAAGATAAAGAACTTCTTGGTGAAGGCAAACAGGCAGGGAAGAACTCAGGTATGTCCAGTCACTCTGCACATTCCCTTTGTGTCTGAGAAAAAGAAGCTCTCAAAATATTTTATTAACTTGTAAACTGTGATTTAAGGGAATTTTAAACAGCATGTGAAAGAAAAATAATGAACAAATGTTTTCAAGTGGGAGAAATCTGTCCCTGCCATATGTTTCTCTGAGTCATCCCTTCTGCAGAAGGAGCTCTTGCGATTGTTTCAGTTATTCCAGGCACTAATCCTTTTTACTTAGTAGAAGCATCTCTGCAAACTCAGCACCCCATCCTGCAATGCAGTAATACCGTGGGGTGCTCATAGTGGGATGATGTAGTCGTCATGCCACCAAAGGCAAAGTACGTTTTGCTCTGGGCACAGGTTAACTTCTCCCTCTGGCTTGGTGCTGAGCAAAGTCCAAACATGGCCACAGGTTTCTGTTTGCAGCTAGATGATGAGGTACTGTGTGCTATAGAAACCACAAAACCTTCTTTCTCTTGAATTTGCTCATGGACTCTTTGCTGATGGGAGTTCTGCCTGGTTTCGTTGCAGGTGTGGCTGTGCGGTGGCAGCATGGAAGTCCTGCCCTGCTCCAGGGTGGCCCACATCGAACGCAAGAAGAAGCCCTACAACAACAACATTGGTTTCTACACCAAGCGTAACGCCCTGCGGGTGGCCGAGGTGTGGATGGATGACTACAAGTCCCACGTGTACATCGCATGGAATTTGCCTCTGGAGGTATGGCCATTGTGCCCTTCTCTCTGAAGTTTTTGCTTCTCACTGGGTTAAAATATTGATTTGTAGAGGATTTGGTGCTCCCAAGGGAAGAAGAGCCTTAAATACCCTCTGTCCCACCCTTAGCCACACAGAAGCCATCAGGGCTCTTTCAGCTTTGATGGAGGTGCTGCAGCACCTGCAGAATTTGAGGGAATTCTTATAGTTGCCAGCAGGTGTTTTCATTTTAGTTTCTCAATATTAAACCTGCAGTGTAGTCTATCTCCCCACTGAGTGTTTAAACAGCATGAGTTTGTCATTACAGTGTTCCTCAAGTGGAGTCATAGAACCATAGAATCAGACAATCATTAAGGTTGGAAAAGACCTCTGTGATCACCAACCCATCCCACCATGCCCACTGCCCACGTCCCTCAGTGCCACATCCCCACAGCTCTGGAACACCTCCGGTGACCCCACCACCCCCTGGGCAGCTGTGCCACTGCAGCACCTCTTTCCGAGAAGAATTTTTTCCTTATATCCAACCTGAACCTCCCCTGGTACAACGTAAAGCCATCACCTCTCATCCTATCAGTGTTACCTGGGAGAAGAGGCTGACCCCCACCTCTCTACAGCCTCCTTTCAGAGATAATTAATAATGGCATTGGGGGTTGCCCCACAGTTTGTACAGGTCCATGTTGTGTGCAGGCAAACTCAGGTTCTCCCAGCACTGGGAAAGATGAGGCCATCAGTGCTTAGGAACCGTGGTAAAGGGTCAGAGGCTGGTGGCTCACAAAGGGAGTTGCCCTCCTTAGCAGCACCGTGTTTGTGCTCCGAGAACACTGCGTAACTCTGGTTATTATTTATTTCCATACATAAATGTTCAGACTTTCCCAGATCTGACGTTATTTTTCCTGTAAATCCTGCCTTGTTGCAGGATGGTGTGTCTTTAGGAAACTGTGGGACTCTTCCAGCATGCTCAGGGAACAGATCCTACATGTGAGTCTCTCCAGGTGGTTCCCTACACTTCTGCACAAAGACCTATGAACTCCAGGGGGACTTTATAGATATCCACAGCTGCTGTTGGCCTCTGGTCTTTGTGCAGGTGAAGTCTAAATCACAGAGCCCAAGAGCATCTGTTGGATATGAATATGAAGACCCCTTGTAATAATAGAGTAAATATACAGTCATCCCTTTGGTGATGGAAATAAGCACTCATTGCGGATCCTGCCCCAGCTAAGAGCTGCTCCAGGGTCCTGCTGCAGCAGCGTGCCTTCTGGCAGCACAGTGCTTCAGGGCATTTTGGAAGGCATTAGCAGGAGCTGCTGCTGCTGGAGGAAAGGTTACATCTGGGGAGACTTCCTGGCATTTAGAGCCCCAGTAGTCACAACTTCATACTGCATTAGAGAGCAGCAGGCACCTGGGAAAGGTTGGTAACTGCCCATGCTGCTGGTCTGCCCTTCTGGGAGTGGTGGGGAGCCCTGCATTGGGTTTTTGTTAGGAAATAGATGAGTTGGGAGAGAAGATGATGCCGTTTACCCAGCGTATGGCAGGAGGGCACAGGTCCCATGCATCTCTGAAAAGGCAGCATTGTGACAGTGGGTCACAGCATATCCCAAATTGGAAAGGACCCATCGAGTCCAGCTCCTGGTTCCACACAGGACCCCAACCCCCCAAAATCCAAACCCTTTGTCTGAGAGCATTCTCCAAATGCTCCCTGAGCTCAGGGCTGTGCCCACTGCCCTGGGGAGTTGTTCCATACCCACCACCTGCTGGTGCAGAAGCTTTACTTAACTCCATCTGACCATCCCCTAATGCAGCACCAGGTGCTGAATATTCCGGGCTCACCCATTCAGATCTCAGCCTGTCCTGCCTGTCTACACTGAATCATCTTTATTTCACCTGTGAGCTACCAGTCACAGATTAAAATGGTGTCTTCTCTAAAGCAGAGTGAATAATTCATTAGGAGATCATTACAAGCATTGTAATGGAAAATTGCTTTCCCAGCTGTAGTTAATGATCACTGGAAGAGAAAAGAGCAGGAGCTAAAATAGAGTAGAAACCCAGACACTTGTAGGAGGGAGAAGGGGCTGCTTTGTGCCTTTGATTTCCTTCACCTGGTTGCTGCATTAGTTCCCCAAATGCTGTAATGAAATAAAAGGTTAAAGAGGGGCTGCTCTACTCAGCTCCTGTGAGTTTATTCCCCCTGGGGTGGGTGCTGCAGCACTGTGTGCTTTTAGATCAGTGTGAGCAGTGGGGTTCCTCCATGTCTCCAGGGACACTCAACGTGTATTTGTCCAAATTGTCAAAAAAGGATTTTTTTTGAGGTTCATCTTCTGTTCTCCTGTGGTTTTTATCCTTTGTTCTTAGCTGTCTGCTTCTCTTCTATTTGAATAGTAAATCTTTCCCTTTAAAAAATAATAATTTCTCTTTTTTTTATACCTTTCTAACCATGCTGTCCTCTGAGGTACCTCTTGGAAGAGTCTCCCATAGAATCATAGGATGGCTGGAAGGGACCTCAAAGATCATGTCAGGGAAAGGGTTTTGGTGCTTGGTGCAGACAGGGCTTTGCTTTTCCAGGATTGAGCACACAGCCATTTTTTAACCCCGATGCACATTAGCTGTTAAGCTCTTCTGGAAATCAGTGTCAGTACACGAGTGGTAGGTGAGGTCTTTTAAAAATAGCTTGGCGTTGTGCCTTTTGATTAAACTCCATCTCTTTCAGACTGATCCAAAGTCAGAGGGGATTAATGGGGAAGCTTTGTCAGCGCCATGTTGCACTTCTCATGTTTACTGCCAGCACCAAAGTGTGTCTGGTGACCAATGCTAGAATGCCTTCAAATTCTGTCAGAGAAGTGAGTGTCTCCTTTGCTGTGGCTGTGAAGCCTCCTTCCCAAGTCAGACTCCTCTGATGATGATTTCAGCCTTGGACGTAGCTGCCAAAATTTCGTGGCACAGCTCCTGTGTGAAGTTACTCAACCTTTGGCAGTCTCCAAGTGGATGGGAAAGAACAGTGAAATCAGTGAAATGCACTCGTTTTCTCTGTTTTTTAAGAGCCATTCGGTGATGTGCTGTGTCTGTTATTTTTCAGAATCCAGGTATTGACATCGGGGATGTCTCA
The DNA here is from genome assembly GCA_002909625.1 of Bambusicola thoracicus. Taxonomy (NCBI): domain Eukaryota; kingdom Metazoa; phylum Chordata; class Aves; order Galliformes; family Phasianidae; genus Bambusicola; species Bambusicola thoracicus. The sequence continues at coordinate 8,675 of PPHD01021012.1, read as the reverse complement.
GAGAGAAAAGCCTTAAGGAAGAGCTTGAAGTGTAAGAATTTCCAGTGGTATCTGGACCATGTTTATCCAGAAATGAGAAGATACAACAACACTGTTGCGTATGGCGAGGTAATTAAGGCTGATACATCCTTAGATGAGACAGGAAATATTTACAGTTGGTGAGGCTCTGATGAGAAGTAGCCTCAAAGGAGCTGAATGTGAATCAGGCCTTACTGTTCCCTCGTAGTTGTATAAATGTTTATAAATCTGTTCACAGTTGCTTGTGAAAACCAATGTTGGGATCTATTTCTAATCTTGGAGACTGTATACAGTAAAATATTTTAATACATTATTTACTGAGTTGACACAAAACTCTGTGTATTGCCTATCGAGTGCATGGATTATGCAGCAAACGTGTAGTCATTTTATAAAACCCTTTGACTTAACCTCAGCCTAATTCCTTACATGGTCTCTGTAGGATATAATACATTGTCACAACAGCTTAAGGCTGAGATAAAGCAAGGAGACTTAATTCAATCTCTCTTGGCTTTGAGACAGTACTAGGAATATAAAAACAGGCAACTAACAATATTCTGTTGCAGTGGGTCTCGCAGAACAGTGGCAGTTCAAGAAGGCTTCTCGAAACAAATCTTGAGCACCCCAGATGGGCATCAATTTTAAGAAACTTTCCTTATTGGATTTACTTAATAGCTTCAAGGCACCTGCCCCCAAAAAGGCAATATTTTAAAGGCATTATTTCATTTCAGTTGACTTATATCATGAAATTGGAGGAGGACATCTCTGCCTTCACAAACCTGGCTTGTAGCCTGAGTCTAGCACTCTCCAATGGGCATCTTTAAATACTTAGCCAGCAGCTCTGCGTCTCTTCCTGCATCCCTGTGACAGGTCATAGGATTTCCTTGTGCTAGCTGGATATCTTTTTCCTGCCTTGTTGAGCACTTTGGGATTCTGATGAAATAGGAATGATTCTGCATTGATTTGAGGCTCCTGGCAATGCGCTGAAAGCAGTCTAAAAATACATTTGTTACTTCCACATATGACCAAATAAAAGCACTCTTCAAGGAAGCTGGCTTCTTTGACTGGTGATTATGATGTAAAAATAGTCATCATTAGGCCCATGTTTAAAGAAAACATAGGGCACAGTAAGCTTTTCTCTGCCTGATTATGCCCATTGATATATAATACCATGTATTCTTTCCACGGCCAGGGACATGGCTGCATACCAGTCCCCAGCTTATCTCTGAAGGTGCAGGGCTGTTTAACCACTCTGTCTTTATTTCTTACAGCTTCGAAACAACAAAGCAAAAGATGTCTGCCTTGACCAGGGCCCGCAGGAGAACCACACAGCAATACTGTACCCGTGCCATGGCTGGGGACCACAGGTGAGGTGTGCTGGGAGCAGAGGTTGGAGGGACAGAGGACTGGGTCTGGATGTGCAACATGTCTGTTGGCTTCACTCTTGAATGTATAAGGCCTGACTTCTTGTTTAAAAAAAAAAAAACTCACATAAAAAGATGCTCTTTCCCAACTACTCTCAGAGCTATTTTCTGGATTACCATAATTGCAGCAGAGCTGTGAGTAAAAGCGTAATTTGAAAACATCTTCCAGACAAGGGTAAATAATTCTGAAAGCAAATGGCCAATGAGCAGAGCACACACAAGAAGAGCATTTTAAGACTTTTTAGTTCTCTCTTATCTGACAGAGTAGAAACGAACCAACTGGGATACGAAAACAAACAGTGCTTTTTGATGGGATGATAATTAGCCACTTCAGCAGGGCTGGGCTTTACACCGTGTTAGTTTTCTAGCACTTCCTTTGCCTCTCCAAAGTCTTAGGAGCAAACCAGAAGCTTCTTATCCTAATTTCAATCTCATTCTGGATCAAAACTCATCTTTACGAGGTTCACACTCGGCCTTTTGGAGGATCAGTGGATGTGTCAAATAGTCAAAGTTAGTGATGATGAATTTATTTGGCCTTTTATGCAGTTTTATCCTTGATAGCATTTGGAAAAGCAAGCAGCAGAGGAATGCTGGTGGTTCAATAGCAGTCGAGTTGGAACAGAACAGGCAGCGCTCGCTCTGTTGTTGCTGGTATCTGTAAAGCCAACAGCAGACTCTGAGCTGGACTCCCAGGATCTGCAGGCTCCAGGTTAACTTAATTTTTCTCATCTGTTCTTCCTCTTGTCAATGCCCATATCCTCACTTCAGTATTTTGCCTAAATTGTGTGATTTCTTTCCTGTTTTCCTTTCTGTATGCCCACTGGCCATCATCTCAGCATGCAGATCCCTTAGCACAATGCCCCTCTCCTATATAGTCTTGAAGGAGAAAATATAGCAAGTTTCCTCTTAGGTCTGGAGACAGAGTAACTGTCTTACAATTCATGTGGCGGTGCTGGTGGGTTTTTTTTATATATGATGTGCTTTTTAGGTTTTCTTTCATTGCCAAAATCACACCCAGCCTCTCTAAAGCCACAGTTTAGCAGCAGATATTCTACTGGCACTTCAGCTCTATCCATTGAGACCCTGGTTGTTCATCACCAGGGTATGCTGTATATCTGACTTGAACCTCATGCTTTTGTATCCATTTCCCATGTAAATGCTGTGGCCATCTATATTGGAAATGTAGCCAAGATGCAGGGTTTGCAGGTAATAGGTTCTGAAATAGGACAAGCTCCTCTGTGACATGGCTGTTTCTTCCATTGCTCTTTCTCCTTTGGCAAGTCTGTGGCCACCACCAAACTTGGAAACATTTCCCTGCTGCCATCACCATCAGCTGTCTTTCTACTGAAGGAATTTCACCCACTGATCTACTTAGAAACTTGGGCAAAACTGTACCTTCAGTGCTGTCTGATTGCTAAGTGCCTGGTCTGAAGCCATTATCCATGGTCACTCAGAAGGAGGTGAGATGTGCCACAGGAGCAGCCCCATGACACCTGGCGTGATGGGATAAGCCCTATTAACTACTCTTCATTTCCAAGAGGACGAGTCTGACACAGGAAGCTTACTGCTGATTTGGATGAGGTTGGGGGAGACAAACCCATCCAGCTGTGTTAGGATGCATAGGCAGAGATTTGTATTTATTTGCAGAACAGTCTGTCTTTGCACTTTCTAGGGTAAGCATACCTTTACCTGGATCTTGTTAAGCTGTTTGACAGATATGCTATGCCATGAATGCTGCATCAGACCTTCAGCTTGTCCCAGAAGTGCACATATTACATAGAAATGCTCAACACCAGTGGTAAAACTGCTCCCAAGAGCTTTGTAAGCCCACCCAGCACCTCTGCTGTGGTCTCTGTGTGGGCTGGGAGAGGAAAACTTCAGTTTTCTTCATCACGTTGCAAAGGAAAGCTCAGTACTGCATTTGCATTCATTAAGATATTCAATATTATATAATCAAGACCACCCCCATTAAATGCCTGCAGGTATTTGCATAATAAAACACTGCCTACAGAATTTTCTCCCATGAATCAGAAAAGAGAGCTGGGGGGGGAGAAGGCAACTCCCTACTGTAAAGTAGGCTTTCCCAATGTATTTGGGGTGATTTGTTGAGTGTATTTCCAAGACAAGCATCACATTTTACCACTCGGCACAGAAGGTGCTGTGGCCGGTCTGCTGACTTCAAGTTGATTTCTGAACAGAACTTGAAAGCAGAATTTTCCTTTATTCATTGGACATTGCAGACAGGTCTGGCTCCTTCACAGTGCTTGTGCAGCTCATGCACGGGAAGAGGACTTTATGCAGTTACTGCCATTGCTGCTTTTCAGGTGGGAAATTCATTTTGGAGTTCATAGCTAAATCTGATACCTGTTCCCAGAGGCATGGGAGCACGTCTTCTCGTTCCTGGTAGCTTTTGGTAGCTCCTGGATGACATTTGATTTTGATCTCCTTTAATTCTTCTCCTGCAGAATGAGTTCTCTAAGATAGGCAGGAGGGTGAGTTGAAGACCGGGATGGAGCCGAGTGAGGATTTAGTGCTGCAGGACATGGCAGCTGTGGTAGCCTTAGTGACTGTCTGAGGATCGAGATAGATATCTGGGACAGCTCAAGAAGAAGAGTGGAATGTGTAAAGAGTCCATTTTCACGATACAGTCACTGTCAGCTTTCCAGTCCACTGGGACTAATTGCAAAGCTCATCTGAACCTGAACTGCAAACTTCAGGAGCCACCTGAGCTGAGGCCATGGGAGTCCTCTCCTTGTCTTTAAACAGGGATCAGTCAACCGTGGCCTATCAAGTCACTGCTAAGTATAACCTAGCTGTTGCATAAATGCACAATTTCTTTTTCTTAAATGGCACAAGCTACCTATTGGACTTCCCAGATGGAAACTTAAACCTCTAAATGCATTATAATAGGAGGAACTGAATTAGTCTGACAGTGCCTGCTAAGCCTGGGCTTTAAGGCTAACAACTAAAAGCAGGTTACTTACTTTCTTCCACAGCTTCTTTTGTGATTAAACGTAACAGCATTTTCTTTTTCCAACCTGATACTCTGAAATAAAGCACTGCCTGTTGCACGAGCTCAGCACAGGTTCTTCTTCCTGATTTCCCATCTCACGTCCTCTCTTCCCTCTCCAGCTGAGAGCCAGTTCTTGGCAGCTCTTTTGTTTCGCCATATGTGCAATTAGCTTTAACTCCTTGAAAAGTAGCTATCAGGGAGTGCAGAAGCTTTGAAATCAGCCTTTTGCAAAAACACAGGCGCGGCACAAAAGAAATTGGACTTTCACTACTGCAGTTTAATTAATGGGCTGCATGTTGTAATTTATTACCGGAAATATAATTAGAAGGGATGTAAACACTTTGTTCAAATGGCTCACTTGCTGGAGATATATATATATATATGTAAGACACAAGGACTTGCGGTTCCTGTTGGGTTGTTCAGCAGTTCAGCACACAGAGTGGTGCCTGTGTTCACATTGTGGCTCTCTCCATGGTGCTGTGGCCCATTGTAGCCACGCTGAAATCCATTTCCCAGTCCAGGAGTAGGTTCGTTGCCTCAGATAGTGATGTGTATGCTCTCAGTTGGCAATTTAACAACACAAGGAGCAGCAGGGGAGGTTTGAGTTGGATGTTAGGAGAAATTTCTTCTCCAAAATAGTGGCGATGCACAGGGAGTGGTGGGGTCACCATCCCTGGAGGTGTTCCAGAGCCGTGGGGATGTGGCACTGAGGGATGTGGGCATGGTGGAGTGGGTTGGGCTTGGTGATCTCAGTGGTCTTCTCCAACTGTAATGATTCTGTGTAGCGTGTAAATGGATGTGGTTGGGTGCAGTGGATCCCAAATGTGGTGCCAAATATGGGTAAGTTCTTGGCTTTTTCTCACAGCACCTTTGTTGTAGAATCTATAATGGGGAGATTGTTGGTTTCTTTGTCTTTTTTTTCTCTGTTTTCACTTTACCTTCTCGTTCTTTCTGCTTTTATTCACTTCCAAGTCAAATAATTATCAGATTTCATAACGAAGTATCCTTTTATCCTGTAATTATACTGAATGTGCTCTTTTAGACTTTTTCCTGATGGCTTCATCTTTTAAGCGATACATCATGAAAAAACCTCGCTGTAATGATGTATCACACTAATAATATAGTAATACCTCATTGGAGTGACAGAACGATGGTGATATATTAATGTGATAGAAAGCACTATAATGCTATAAAACTTAAGATAATGTTCACCCAGCAGAGCATTTCATTTAATTATAGGATAAAATATGTTTTGCCCATTTAATCATCAGAACCTGGGGACAGAGTCATCAATACTGAGATCATCCGGGACACCACGATGTCAAGGATGACAAAACAGCACATCAGATGAAATTGGGCTAAGGAGAAAATACTGTACTCTTTACTTAACGGTTGCTAATTGATGATCTGCTCACTGCAGAAAGGAAGCTAAACAACCCTAAATTATTTTCCAATAGAGTCAATGAAGGTCATCAAGGCTTTTATTTCCCAGGTGCTAAGATGTCTAATTAACTTTCTCCCATCCCTGAGATGCAGCCAGCCAGAAAAAATAATCAAAGATGATGTGGTGTTGGTACTGCTTTGCAATGCATGGGGCACGTGTGCAGTGCCAATTTAGGACCCAGAGCCTCGTCCAAAGCATCCTTTTTTAGTCCTAACGTCTGTTTTGATGGCATAAAGATTCATTTTGAGATCCCAGAGCTTTTCATCCCTTATTTTTAGGACTCAGTGACTCAGTTGGAGATCCAGAGCTGTCTTTTTGTAGCCTAAACTTGGAAATGTGTTTGCAAAATGCTGTAGGTATGAATCCTTTTTTCTCTCCGGGGATGTGGCCAAGGGCTGCTTGCACTGATTATGCTGTGGAAGACTTCATCAAGATTAACCACTTCTCAATGGCTAGCTCATTAGTGTTTTTCTCTGGTCTGTCCCCTTGGTCTGTTTGGTTTGCTTACTGTCCTATGTGAGGATGAGCAATTTCTTCAGGTGCTTTCCTCAACAAGTCATAGAATTATAGACCCACAGAATGGTTGTGTTGGAAGGGACCTTACAGACTATCCAGTTCCAGCTCCTCCCCCAGCTGATTCCCCTCCTGCCTGCAAGCTCCTCTCAACTACTGGAAGATCACAGTGAGGTCTCCATGGAGCCTTCTTTTCCCCAGGCTAAGCAATCCCATCTCCCTCAACCTTTCATCATAAAAGAGGTGCTCCAGCACTCTGATCGTCCTTGTGGCCTCCTCTAGACCAGCTCCAATAGCTCTGCATCCTTCTTGTGCTGGGGGCCTCAGGCACTGATAAGGCAGCAAGCATCAGCCCTGGCTCCTTCAGCTGTCACATGCAGCCGAAGAACAAACTCTCACTGATTGCCTTGGGCTGTGCCAGCCGCGTTGAGGCAGGCAGCTTGGCTTCAACTGCTTCGTTGGTGAGGTGGTGAATTGCTGCAACTGCTCAGAAGATTTTTGTGACAATGGCGTGTGTGGTTTATGGATATTATGAAGCATCTTCTAAATAAGGCCCGAGTCTACTGTGAGTGATGAGCTGTCTGGAGCTGCTCTTTCAGATGTGATACTTCTCATCTCTTTTCAGGCAAACCCGGATAAAAAGAGCTGGTTAGCTTCCCTAGAGCAGCCCATGGGGCCATCTGAAATGCCTCCAGATCCAGACACATGTTCAGGGCGTTATTTATCTGGCTACTACATGTAGTAGATGACACATCTAATAGATGCAGTTGATGCATTTTTCATAATACCCGTGTTTGTTTTGCAGCTCGTTTAGCCTCCCTGCAGCCCCCACCCCTTTCCCTTCCCGGGGGAAGATCTGATTTTTGCTCTACTTGCTTTTCCCACCACATTAGGCAATAACATGGTGGGCATGGGGCCGACTTTCAGAGGACAAACTGCTGAACAGCATAAGAAAAGGAAGTGTGTAGCATGCTAATTATGGGCATGGTAGGAAACATGTAAGGAACCAGAGGAGGAGGGTAACTTGCACTGCCTGTTTGGGACCTCTAGGTGATTTTTCTGTCAAGATAGGTGGCCCCATCCTCTGGGCTCGTGCTCAGATACTAATTCACATGAACTGCATGGCTGAAGGCACTGTCGGTCTGAGAACACCACCTCAAAAATCAAACTGCTGAAAACAAATTATGTGAATCTGAGCCTTATGTGGTGCTCAGGGAGTCCTTCCCAGGTTGTTGCTGCCTTGTGCACTGGGCAGCTCCCTGCAAGAGCAAACCCTCCTGCAGCTGGGGGCAAAATGCACCGAGCAGCATCCCAAGGAAGAGAGGCACTGGGGGGCCAGCAGGAGGATCCAGCACCTCTCTCTCTGTCAAAGGAAGAAATGGAGGGAAGGAAAACAAGACTCAAGCACTGCATCTGCTGTTACTAGCTCAAGTCAGACCCATCTACATTGTTTTAACTTGATTTTCAGTGTTTAATTATTCTAACAGAGATAACCCATACTCCCAGTGTGATTTACTGTCTCTTTTTAAACATCTGGGTCACAGATATGCTCAGTTAATTAACGTGCTGAATACTCCTCATTTGTCTGCTAGATAATGGATTGATTCATAATTTAAATAAGCAGCTGTGTATATCTTTCCCCTGAACTATGAAAGGCAGGCCTCTGTCATTCATCTCCTTTTCACTCCTGAATTTAAATATGTTTAGGAAAACATTGTAGTGGGGTCTCTCAAACACTGCAGATGCAGGAGCCCTTTGTGCACAGTGCCATCATGGTGCCAGCTGCTTCCCACACCGCCAGCCCTCCCAGCCTGGCTCTCACAGCATCCACTGCAGCAGCAGGGCTGGATGGCACTCATGCTGATGCTATTGCAGTGGTCAGGTGCGGTTCTATTGCCTTTGCTGTGCTGCTGAGCTGTGGGGGACGTTTGGGCCTGCATCCCTGGCTAACAGAGCCAGTGATACGTTGCCCTTTGGCTAATGTTGAGGTTGCTGGAGGGCTGTGCCAGGTGCCCCAGTGGCATTGCTTGCTGTCCAAAGCAAGACTGGCTTGGCAAGCACATCAGCAGCCACACTGGGCCAGTGTGGCCTCCAAGCCAGCTGGCTCCAGCCAAGAGCCAAGGCCAGGAGGAGGTTGCCCTGTGATTTAAGGCTTTAAGGTTCAGAATCTTCTTCTCTTCTCTTCTCTTCTCTTCTCTTCTCTTCTCTTCTCTTCTCTTCTCTTCTCTTCTCTTCTCTTCCTCTTCCTCTTCCTCTTCCTCTTCCT
>PPHD01021011.1:0-13415 GCA_002909625.1 Bambusicola thoracicus | reverse complement strand
GAAAAAGAGGCCTGAAGAGACAGAACTGCATATGAAAAGCCTTCTGTGTATACAGAGCAATCAGGAGACTTCTGACCACCCCTTGCTCATGTGAATCCTCACCCCTGATGACCAGCCCAAAGACAGAGGAATTCTTCCAGAATAGGCCACCATCCTCTTCCTGTTGGCCAGACAGTGTCCTCGCCCTCATTTGACTGCAGGAAGTACATTCTGGTGAGCAAGGCAGTTTAAGGAATGCAGGCGTGTTAATTGTTAGAGCTTCAAAAGATACGAGTTCCAGTGGGCTGAATTCCAAAGCTCTGAATTAAATGAAAACTTCATCTTGATCTCCCTTAGCCCCCACTGTGGTGTTAGTGAAAAAATGTATATAAAAATACACATAGAAGATGTTTTACCAGTACAAAACAATAGCACAAAACTTTAGAAATATAATATCATTTTTAAAGCAAAAGCTGTTGGTGGGCAGCACTCCTTAGACAAGCTTACTCTTCACTGCTGTTATAAAAATTTAACAAGAATATGTCATTGTAATGTTTACACTGCTCTCCATTTAAACAGATGTAAATACATCTCCCCTTCCTCTACTGCTTCTTTGGAACTCACATCTCAGTTCCTGTGCTGTAACCACTCTATGTAATGGGTGCCACTGAGATTCTGAAGGACATAAGTTAAAAAAAAAAAAGGGTCATTTCAAAGTATTTCAGAAATGAGTTCCCCCTGCCTGTAGTTTCCCATCTTTCCACACTGTAGTTTCTTTATGTTTCTGCCCAGTTTCTTGCAGGAGAGTACATAAAACTGTTATTCTGCTGCTAGCTCCCCTCTCTAAGAAATCCTGTGAGAGAAGCAAGAAAAACATCAGTTGTGTTCATTCTCTGGCTGATGAAAAGCTTTTATTCTAGACAGCAGTTAGGAAAGGCAGCACAAATATTTCTGCTCCTCTGCCTACTTAGGTAAGAGAGCACAATCCTGGACAGAGATTCAGAATTTGGTCTGCCTTACCTATTGTGATAAACATGGAAAAAGTAAGGCTGTTTATATTATGATTAAGCATCAGATGGCTCATCCAATAAGACGTTAGATCAGATAGTACTTAAGGAAATTTGGGTGTCTGCACAAAAGGAAGAATAATTCTCTCATGGGAGCCTGAAAGCCCAGCTACCATCAATAGCTGGATACACTAGAAAATAGCAGAATCTCATTCTGTACCCAAAAAAGTTGTGTGGTAATTGTTTTTTTTCCCCACTGAATGAGAAGGGAAATCATGGGAAAAATGACTCAGCTATGGGGGCACACCTCTTTAGTTCATGCAGAGAAGCAAACTTCTCCTTGCTAGTCTATGGGTGCAAGCTGTCTGAATGTGAGAAGGTGCAAAGCACGAGGTCTTTCTACTCTTTAGACACTCAGCTTGTTTTCTGAACTACAGCTGTTAAATGAGTGCTATTGCTAAAGGTTAAAATCTCTGCTATTCACTGCTAGACTGTGATGTGTCTCCTCAAGAGGGCTGTGGTATGTCTCTGGACTTGCCACAACTTACAAGTCAGAGCTCCTTAACTACACCTCTGTTTCTATCTTGCTGGATGGTCTGGGGCAAGTCACCTCAACCTTCTGGGCCCTAGTTTCCCCACATGTGAAATGAAGTTAACGAGACTTCTTTGAAGCTTTTACAAATGGATGATTGAAAAATGCTACTCATCATTTTCAGCTAATTTCTCCAGCAGTTCTTAAAATTGCTTCTCGCAAAAGTTTGGCTCATTTTAAAAAAGAAAGATCAGAAAAATTCCAGCAGTTCCGACTCTCAAAAAAATAAGGTCCAAAACTAAGAAGTCCAATGAGAATCCTGGGTTTTTCATTTAGTTGAAGTACAGACAGCTAACTCAAATCCCACTTCTTACCTCACTAATGACTAACAAGAGTTCCCCAGCATCCAAAGAAGGCAGGGTTTGCTGTGTGCAGGGAAAAGAAAAGTTAGAGGGAGGTCTCTCTGGGATCTATGAAAAACATGGATAGTACGCTCTCAACATGTTCCAAAATCATAAAGGATGAAAAACTGCCTTTCAATATAGCCAAGAGTTCAAGTACTATAAGAGCACCATTAAAATACACATCTGTATTGCACCACTGAGGCAGAGCATCACAGGATACACTAGTGTTTTTCTTCACTGGTTGTAATACAGGCACTGCTAGCCCTAGCACAGCCAGGACATATCTCCTTATGACTTTATTTTTACTATCTAAATGTATACATGAAGTGCTACAGTACAATTTGGTGTTTAGAAAAGAGATTATTAGAAAAGATTATTTAAACAATAGCAATAGATAATTATCCAATCAAATACAGAGTTATCTCCACAGTTACGAATGACTGTGCGATTGTGAAAACAAACAAACAAAAAAAAATAGGCTTAGTATTTATCATTGCAGACTTTTATAGTGGGGCTGAAAAGTGAAAACCTATGCAACCTGGATTAAGCAGCAGAGTTAACCAGCAGTGCTGGCTGCAGTCTTGTGGATTCACCCAAAGGAAAAGGAGACAAGCACCATTTGGAAACACATTGTACACCTGCTGTTCTGTGCACATAACACTGTAAATCAGGAAGCAAACCACCAAATCTAGCTTCTCTTAGGGATTTGAACCAAGTCTTTCAAGAAAGCAGAATATTCTATCTTCAGCAAAGTGCAAAGTTGCTGATATTCACTGCAGTACTGCATCCCCAGAATTCACTAGCTATTTTTGGTAGTTTCATGTACAACTGGGGCCTAAGTGATCATTCTGTGTATATTCACCCATGTATTCAAACCAATGATTCCTTAATGAGATTTCCAACCAGCTTTAAACACTGGTAGACTTGTGAAAGATAGCTGAATTCCTCCTCTTTTTTTCATGAAAACAGACAGATGGGTAGAGATGCTATCACAGTCCCAGCTCTGAGAAAACATGCAGTTGTGAGTTCATGATATGAGAGAAGCCTCATGGGAGAAAACCCTTATATAAACACCCCAACGATGGGAAAAGCCTTGCCTGGGGCTCACATCCTCTCAGATAGTGAAAGTCAATCACCCATGAGACAAAAAACCATAGGAAACCAGGCTCCATTAGTTCTGCTGCCACAAAATTACTTGTTTAACAAAATGGCTATTCCAGGCATTCTGAAGAAATGCACTACGCTGTAGGCATGTGCAAGTCTGAATGACTTTTTTTCCCCTTTTTCACTAAGTGCTTTTTTTTATTTATTAAACTATAAATTGCGTACCTAATTCACTATGAAATGTCCTCACTGCAGTAAATAGGAAGACAAATAAAACAGTGACCTGTGAAGCACCCAACATGAGAGCCGAGTGAATGTTTGCACAACCAAACCGTGACAGAAGTCTACTGTGAGCAACAAAGAATGAACAATTTAAACCTCTCGCCTACTTAGCCAAAAAGTGATGCCTTATTTTCAATGAGAAAATCTTTAGCAGAAAAAATAAGCCAAAAGTCAAGCTATTCGCAATTTTCCTTTCAGCAGTATATTGCGTCCTAAAATTTTCTGCAGTTGTTTTGCGTAGTGAAACATCTCAAACCTGATTTATCATCAGAGGGCTAGTCTTAAGAATTCAGTTGGAAAAAGAAACAACAACCCAACAAGTCTATTTTGATGCCTTACAGCTGGTCACCTCAGAATTGAGGCATACAAAGTCACAGTGATTTTATTTTTAATCATGCGTGCATAACTCTACTGCTCACTGGAATTCTTACTCCATTCGGGAGAAGAGGAAATTTAGTCACAAAACTCCCTCTTCTTGACTTCTTGACAGTAGGTGTTCTTGAAACACTACAGCAAATTACAAAACTGTAATAATCTACCCATCAAGTTCTGGATTTAACACATATGTATACAAACACACCCTTAAAATAAACAAAACCCAGAAAAAACCTCCATCACAACGCCCTGGAAATCAGTAATACATGACTGCATCAGTTTTCATAAGAACATCCTAGAGACTTTGACCACGGTCAAGAAACCGAGTCTTTTTGGGTTTCTCAGGATTGTTAGGCTGAAAAAGTAAGGCCTTCTCTTGTGGCCTGTTAGTGTGGCTTTACACTGGTTTACATTTTTCAGATCTGCATCAAGAAACAGGCTAGACATTTGGGAAAAAAAAAACAAAAACAAAAAACAATAAAACATCCCAAGTTCACCTCAAACCATTTGGCCAGCAGCCATAAACCTTACCTGGTTCTGGCTGAAAAGCCTCAGAAAACAGGAGGGTGAAGGAAGCAGCAAGTCCCGTATGTTAAATATGACCACTGGTATGGGTAAAGATCCACCTACTGTTCAGGACAGCAATCACTCCAAGGATTCACCACTCTCCCATCCCTTCTTCGTATCGTTTCTGGTTAGCGGGACGGCAGGAAAATAGTTCCTAGCTACAGCCAGACCAAAACTCAGGTGGAATAGCGTTTTCTTTACCCCTATAAAGGCCCACTCTGACAATATTTTTCCTTCTCTGGTTTTATGTCCTTCTCTTGGTCTCTTTCTGAGTCTCTATAATCTTTCCCTTTGCACCTTAAAAAGTGATTCAGTTTCCTGCCCCCTTCCCGCAGCTCTGTGAGGACAGAACTGCTTCCAGCTTATTCCCCTGCCATGGGACCTGCTTTGCATGCAGACTGTTAGATGATAAGATCATTCACCAAGCCAATTTGTAATCATCTGACATTCACTCTTTTCTTATTTTAGTATCTGCGGTGATTTTCACTGGTATGTTCCCTAATCGATCCTCTTTGCCTGGAAATGGCTAATTATCCAGACCTATCACCAGCTACACCTTGTGGTTCCTGAGCATCATTACTGTCAGCCCCTTTGCTATTTTTCAAATCACGTGACATCATATTCATTTAAGCTGATTTCATAATTTGTATCCGACATATTCCATGTTCCTCCACTGATTTCGGCCATTATGTAAAAATAAAACTGTCAGCTGTGATGAGGTCTGCCAGTGACATAAACAAGCACTGTGACTGGAATGGAAATATCTATATGTAGGCACACAAACTGAGAAGAGAAACAATCTGTAAGAGTCAGGCATCCTGGGAAACATGAATTAAGGGGTAAGTGCTCCTAGGCAGATATCTGATCCTGCACATTCCAGGCTATCTGGGACCTTGATCCTCTGATTCCCTCCATCCCCCTCTCGTACCTCCGTAAATAACGTTTCTGAATGTGAACCACCCTGCATCTGGCACAGGACCGCTTATGCCAAGCTGACTACACCCTTTCCCTGGGGCACAAGGTCATGAATCATGATAAACACAGCAGTATAGGAATTTCACACCATATAAAGTGATTGTTTACAAGTAATAGAGGTGATTACTCCAAAAACATTTCAGAAAAAAAAACAAGGGAAAAAAGTCAATTTGATATGCAGACGCTGTAATTAGGCTGTAGCCACTACCAGTTATCTCTTTACTCAGCAGGCTTAGTTTTCCCTTCTGCTGCCGCTGCTTTTTCTCCAAAGAAGCTTAACCCCCTGCAATCCTACCCAGTGGACAAACATCATTTAAATTCTCTGTCCCTGAAGCACAGAACTCTAATTCAGTTCCTTTCCCAGCTCCCCAGGAAGAAACAAGTCGAGAGGGTTCCTTGTGGGGTACATTCATTCTGTTTAGTAGCTTGAGACTAGTCAGACTTGGAGAGCGTCCAAACTATTCCGTCTCGTAGCTCTCCCTTATGCAATTGCTCCAAGCCTAATCCTACTGAGAGCAGGCTGTCGGAAGAGATCCAGCCCTCGTGGGCCCGCGCGTCCCTTTGATGCGTGGCATGGCTGACCAGCCATACAGAAACACCCGGTATCTGCAAAGAGGTGGAGAACAGCTTTTCTCCAGCCTCCCCGTTCTGCCCAGCTCATGGGCAGATGATCTGCGTGGGAGCACACACAGCTGGAGTAGAAGAGCAGCTGCTCAGTCCCAGCTCGTATCTAGGAACCATGGTACATATAAAACACTTCTGCAGCATCTCTCCAGGTAGGCTCACCTTGTGCTTCCTTACACTCCACGTTAGTTGCAAGTACCACCATAAAGTGGGAAACCTTGATGCCTAGTTGCAAATCACACACGTGCCTTAAAGGCCTCATGTGCCCCACATGGGGAGGTGACACTCACACCGTTCTCACCCCCTCTGTACAATCAGCTGTGCAACACAAGGTGCAGATATCTACATGATGAACACAAATCTCTTTCCCTCACTTTCAGGCCTTTGGCAGGAAAGTTTACTTACAGGCTCAGGCTTTCTACATTTAGAAGATTATCTTTAAAGCTGAAAATTGCATGCAGGGACTTTCCAGGCCTTTCAGTACTACTGGTAACAGCAACAGCAAGAGCATGTACCCTCCTCCATGTGCTCCTTTGGGTTCATCTTAAAAATACCCAGAGCACAAAAATAAGTCACGCCTGAAGGTCAGTTAAAATGAAATCTTCCAAATGGTGTTGAATGTGCCCTGATAGATGCAGCTGAGAGGACAGGCTGGGGTTTATTTTCAACACCTTTCATATCACTCAATACTTATGCTGATGGCAAAGGGGAGCCAAAAGAAAAAGATTCCAGGGAGGCACACATGACAGATCTCGCTCTTCTGTGTAGGGAATCCATAAAATGGCTAAAGAAAACAATACCTACAACTTCCCTTGCCATTCAGCCATAGGAAGAGTCCAGCTGCTGCTCAATTTACAGGTTCTCAGCAAAAAAGGCTGCTATGGACCAGCTGCCCCACTGGTGCCATCATCTGCGGTGGGATTATATATATAGCACATGGGAGACTGCTGGCGTGCATGAATTTCAGATTTCTATTTCTACTGACAAATAAAACCCTTTCACTGTTGTATTTCTCTAAATACATTCTGGATATTTGTATTTGTTCTGTGCAGCTGTGAGAAGCTTCCTTGACTTTATATAGCAAACATAACAGATGTAACTTCTATCTGCTACATTCACAGAAAAGTGTAATATATGTAAATAAAATGGAGATAGAAGTAGACTAAATGAAGGTAGAAAATTAAAATCTTTGTTCCGGGGCAGAAGAAAGTTACTGATTTTAGTACTTGCTGTTCACTAGTAAGCTTGATTATTTTACGGTTTCCAACTCTCTACCCTTTTCTGTTTAAATGTTCTCCCTTATCAGTCACTTAGAGTCTAAGGACTTTCAACAGTGGCTTAATTCTGTCTGGTCCTCTTTTATGTTCTCTTGTCAAGACAACCATTATCTACTTGTCTTTCCATCTGTGGCTTATTTGTTCTGTCAAGCCAACAAGCTTCTCTTTGTCAGCTCCCCTAGGTCACATCTGGGACATCTTCCATATGTGTAACAAGACACAAAACCAGTGACTTTAAGCCCACCTGCAGAGCCCTCTGCCTTTTACAAGGACGTACCTCACACCTCCTGTACCTACTCAGAGAACAACACAGCAACTTGTATTCCTCTGCCTATTTGGCAGTGGATTTCCTGGAGCAGGAACTGTATTCTACAGCCACGTCTAGGCTGTTCAAACTAATAGGGCCTGGGGAGACTATGGTGGGCCCGGGCCATAGAATCAGAGTGGTGTGGGTTGGAAGGGACCTTTGAGATCATCTCGATCCAACCCCCCCTGCTATAGGCAAGGATACTTCCCTCTAGACCAGGTTGTTCAAAGCCCATTCCAGCCTGCCCTTGAATGCTTCAAGACATCTTGTGGAATTGGTTATATGGCCTCTGCCATGGTTTTGCTTAGGTCTGCTAACTCTCACCCAGGCAATTACATGGGCACAGATCAAGTTTGGGCATTGGGGGATCATACCCATTACTATTTGAGAGAGAAACATATTTAGCTGTATGGGTGTGAGCTGTGCCATGTCAGCATAAAGTAGGATAAATCCTAGCAAATGCTACTGTAAATACCAGTCCTTCCAAAGGGACTGCCTGGGATGCTTGTGTGCACTGCTTACCCCACATGGGATCTCAGCCATGACTAGGGTCTCAACGTCTGAACCTCAAAGCCTGAACAGCAGCCGTGTTTTGCTATTTCTGAGGTCTTGTGGGTGCTTGAGAAAGTTTTTGCTTCCTCCCGAACTCATATTACTTTCCTAGTCAAAACATTGCTACATCATGTTTTCATACCCCCAGCACAGAGATGAGCTCAGAGATTCTTCCCAATACCACTTCTTAAATCCTCTCATCCCATGGTATAAAGGAGAGAGGTTTACAAAACAGTATTTATATCCATGCCCTCATTCTGCCACAATTTAACACCATTTTCAGAGTTGTGCTGAGATCACTGATGGTATCATGTGCAAACAGGACAGTAAATTACAAACCCATCATTCGCCTTTAAAAGGCACAAAAGCCTACATACAGCATACAGCAATCCTAAGTACATGTTTTTGTCAAGTAGTAAAAGGCAAAGTTGTTTTTGAGCTTCTGTCAAATAAATGATGCTGTGAGAATGTTTATATATTTAAAATATCTAATATTATTTCAGTTATCTTCTGCTTAAGTCTCTACTTTTTAATTATTTTTCCAAATAAGGTTTGAAATATTCACAAAAGCCGATCATACTTAAGTTTGCAGCAAAACACATTTAAAAACTGCTAAGATTATGCTCAGGTAAGTTTCAGCAGCCACTACATTTTGAAAGATGGTTACTTCAGTTACCAGGCTAGGATCCTCCCTGATAAACCTACACAGGAGTAACTTCCCCCACTGCACCCAACACAGAAATGTAAACAAGTCAGGCTCGCGTGCAGAACAAGCTGTGAGGGTTACTGGAGGTGCTTCAATTTAGCAAATATTCTTTACACTACCAACCAGACCTGAAGTGAGTAGAAGAGCCGTTTCACTCAGTTTCTCAGGGGAAGTTCATAGCCTCTGCATTTGCCAGATCTGAATAACACTGCTGCTCCGTTCCTGAAGTGTTGATGCAATATTTTCTCTGGAACTCCAGCAGAGAAAGTCCAAAGAAAATTATAGATTAAATTTCAGTGACAATAAATCAGAGCATGAGTGCTTAAGACAAAAAAATCAAATGCAATTGCTTTTCTGCATAGATACTACCTACCCATCCCCACCATTTGTTTTCACTGATGTAGAGTATTGCTGTAGAAATGCCATTACGAAAGGAAGCAGCATCAGGGAGAATATCAAGTTTTCCTCCAGATTTATGTCTTGGAAGGTCAACATATCTGCAGTGATCCAAAACATGTGCAAACAGCATCTGATGCTATATCCCAGTCATGCTCACTGCTGTCACAGTAAGCTACTTCCACTGCCTCTCCAAGACTTTCACAAGAAAGTAGGCCCTTAAGAAAAACACTTGTAATATGCAAAACCAATTACTGTAAGAAAGAATGAGAAAATGTCAGAAAATGGTCCAAGCACACAAAGGAATTATATGGACGTATTTATGGTTTTTAAGAAACTAATTTGCCACCTCCTTCCAAGATTCCTTGGCCCAGTCCTCCAAGCAAAGCATCAAACTGACCACTCAGCTAAGGGCGCTATCAGCAAAACAATACAGGGCTCAACTGCTTGTAGAAAAAAAACAGCAAACTCCTTCTTTGAGCCAACCAACCCCACTAACAGTGCTGTTCACGACACTGACATTTCCTTCGCCCAGTTAAACTTTAAGTAAATAACAAGACTGTAATCAGAA
Organism: Bambusicola thoracicus; assembly: GCA_002909625.1. Taxonomy (NCBI): domain Eukaryota; kingdom Metazoa; phylum Chordata; class Aves; order Galliformes; family Phasianidae; genus Bambusicola; species Bambusicola thoracicus. Next base: position 3,757 of record PPHD01021011.1, on the reverse strand, counting down.
TTTGTGAAATTTTGCCTTACTTAGAGGCAAAATTCTCTTTGCTTGAAAAAGAAACCCAAAGGTCCCATGATATCCCCAAGAGATTTGATTACAGTCAGTGATGCCTCACAGAAGGCATTCAAGCAACACAGTGATGGCTGGGAGCATAGATCTGCAGGATGGGTAAAACACACAGAGTCCCAGATATGCCATCATGCACTTATACACAGGTGGTGTGTGATATCTGTGCTGAGTTAGGTAGTTGGAGTCACCCAATCAAAGTGCAAAACTCTTGGTATTGACTGAGCAAAGCACTACAGGAATATAATAAACACAGGATGTAAAGAAAAAAACAGGATAAGCAATGGATGAACCTCAGCTGACATAAGCTTTCCCCAGGATGTTCAGAAAGCTTTGGAAAATCCTACTGGCCTGTGTCAATTCTCCTGATTAATCACTTGCCAAATGTTAGCTATGATTCTAACTAGGAACATCTCAGAATCAGAACTATTTCTGATAACTGTTTCTGCAGTAAAGTAGCATGTGCAGGTTGAAGTACACATATTACTCTGCATCATTTCTGAAAGGCCTGTCAACAGTTCAGTGTTCTCAGCATTATCACTGTTTTATTTCATTTTTATGGTTAATTTCTTAAAATGGACATAAAGAAAAAGCTTGTAAGTATTAAATTATACAGGACTGAATTCAAAGTTCTGGTTGAAATTGCATAGGACACTGATTTTGGACTTGCCCCACTTCCCTATTAACTTTCTTAGGATTACTACATCAGCAAAAGTCCTTCAGAAGCACAGACCAAATGCAGAACATACTTCAGCTACAAGAACTCTGCTTAGCATGACAGTAAGGTAGTTTTGCAGTTACAGATTACAAAAATCATCTGGCTCCAGCTGCTTGTCAAGCTTACAAACTACATGCCTGTTTTCTCTTAGAAAGAGAAAATGCAGGCTGGCTGGAGCTGCATTCACTCTGCCTTGGTTTAGGACCACATAGAATTTACAGCCAAATTACAGGCCTCTAAAAATAGGAGGTGATAGCACTGACAATAGCAAAACCCAGGCAGTGCAAGACAGACTGCTATAAATACAGCAAATCCAAAAAACTGTAGGTATGGCTGGAGTGCTCCCAAGCAGACTGAATCATTCAGACCATATGGGCTGTTAAAAGCCCTACGGTACACTGGTGTTTGCACCTACAGTTGGGTTCTTTTAATTCTGGGCTATTGCCAAGCTACGACTTACCTTCTGTCTCCAACTGCAATCTGTTACTTCTGCTTGGTCTGCTGTCTTTCTTTGGCAATGGACTAGATTGGTCTGATTATTTACTGCTCAGTTCTCTACTCTAGGAAAGAACCGGGCCTTCCTACCAGTGAGTAGTGCTAATCTTTTTTCATATTTCAGAAGTTGCACAGGGGCCATCACCATCCCTGGGCTGCTGCTGTCCCTCCACAGTCTCAGCCTTTGGCAAAGGTTTGCAGTGGTCTTTAACTGCTTAAACATAAAGTCCCTTGTCCTCTGTCTCATCCCCAAGGTTGCTTAGATTAGGCAGAGGGAAAAACATTCCATTCCATTGAGTAGATCCCATCTTACTGCAAGTTACGTTTCTCACGCTGCTGTTAGATATCTTCTACACTAATTGCAACCTTAAAAACCATCCTAGCATCTTCTCTACCAAGTATGTATAGAGAAATCTTAAAAAAATTCAGGAGAGATTACAGGGAGGGGAGGAAGGGATGACTACTGGAAAATGACAGAATGAAACTGTTGTTGGGCATAAACACACAAAGAACTATAAAAAGCTGGTGGTGCTTTTCCAGGCAATACAGGTTGCAAATCTGACAAAGCTGGAAGAAGTTCATGTGAAGATGAACAGGCCAACCCCACTCCAGAGTTCAGGGAAACACCAACATGGTTCACACAGCAACTGCATTATCACCATTCCAGGGAACAGAAAGCTGTGCGGGTTTGCAGAACCTGAAAGTTATGCACGACAAGAGGCTCAGAGGTGAATGAAAAGACAGCACTTAAGATGGAAAGAGCATACTGCTCATTTAGGGATGACAGAGAAAAAGATCTGAATTGTAGAGTTAACTTTTAAATGTGAGTTGCAAAATTTAGCTGATTCACTTCAGCAGTGACGTCATGAACAGGCTAACTGCTCATCTTGAAGAACGTCATGCTGTTAATCCCAGCTTTTCTTCGTTCATATCATTATGTGTTAATTAAACTCATTTTTGGCCAGGACCTGTTGTAGTTGACTCACAGGTCACTGCGGTTTAAAATAGAAAAAAAGACAAAAAAGGGATATGTGACATCACCAGTGACTAAAAGGTTCTTGGTGTGTTCTGTAAAAACAGTCTGAGCAGAGTAAGCTGGAAACAGACAAAAGGACTTTCGTACTTGGGTCACCTTGGAAAACAGCACTACACACAAAGCAGTTAGTCACAGCTTTCTGAACCCAAGCCACCCTGTTGTTGCAGAGACCCGGTTTAGCTTTGAATCAGTACTAGTGGGTTAAAGTTGTAATTGGTCTTTTATTTACCCTGGTAGGGCAGAACCCTGACTCACTGTGTCTTGTCTCCACCCAGCATTCTCCTCTTGCTCAGTGAAGCCACTCCAAATCCAAGAACTCACTTTTATTACCTTAAACAATGAAATACAAAGCATGGATGAAGTGAGTAAAAGGGCAAATGGTATAAAGATAAGAGAAACAAACAGACAAAAACACCCAAGCCCATGTTGGGCTATTTTTTTTTTTTTGTTTGAAGAAAGAAATCTGCTGAAGATACAACAAATGCTATAAACTGTCTCTAAGAGTAAGAGTGACTCCATTTCCAGCAGACAAATCTAACTAAAAATGCTCCCAGTGTCACGAAGTTTCTATTCATTTGCTGAAAACCAAACACAGTCACTAATAACATTTACGCCTTTGGTGAACATTAACAGTTAAAAGAAAACCAACAAAAAAAACCCCACACAACCTCTGCCGCTGCTTTCAGCCTATAAGAGATTACTCTTTTATTAGTGTAGCTGAGAGATTAGTAGAAATGTTTAATGAATGCAGCTACTATATTTGAGCACATCCCTGACTAAGCTACTTGTTGACTGAAACCTATCTATTTATAAGCGCTTCTGAATGATGCAAAAAACCATCTGTATTGCAGTGCTACCACAGCTTTCGCATAACAGTAAACATTTTCTTGCCATTCACATTGTGACATTTGTCAAGTTTCATTTCAGAGTCCAATCACATAAAATGTATCAGATGGGCTTGCCTACATCTGGCTTGATTTGCTTACGACTTCTGACCTCAGAAGAAGTAACTGTTACTGGTCTGGCAGCTCTCAGCAGGAGGCAAGCACACCTTCCAGATGCACCTGTGTATGCAGACCGCCTCGGGAAACGTCAATCCAAGAGATTCTTAAATTAACTGCTATCCATGTCTGTGTTAATTCAAAGTAACCACCAGCTTTTTACAATTAGAAAAAAATATTGATTTATACTGTTCCAACCTGCTCTTTCTTGAGTTCTGATACAATGTCCTTTCTATTAACAGTTGCATTTGAATGATCCATAAATGGACAAAACCCATTCTGCAACACTGCAATGGAAACCTCTACTGTGAATATAAAAACAACATAAGTACATTTGTTTACATATTTTAAACCTAACCATGAGGGCAGCAACAGAAGGCTTTATGGAAATCAGAGGTAAAACAAAGACATCAGCAAGTTCAGATGTAAGGCATATAGTGTTTAAAT
>PPHD01021010.1:0-13416 GCA_002909625.1 Bambusicola thoracicus | reverse complement strand
GCCCAAGGTGCAGAGGACTGCTTGCCCCTGAAGCACTCATCCCATGCCCCTAAAGCACTCATCCCATACCCCATGCGCTCATCCCAACAGTCCTAACCCAACCTATGGGCAAATGGGGAAGGCCTGGCATTTACAAACAATATTACCCAGCAGAAAAAGAAAAAAAAAAAGATTTTGAAGAGTTTCTTCGTTTTGCATAAAAAGAAGACCAAAGGGCAGATGTGGCACTGAGCAACATGGTTAGCAGGCATGGCGGTGGTGGGTTGACGGTTGGACTTAATGGTCTTTCCCAATTTTAATGATTCTAAGATTCTAAGAAACAACCCAACAACCCCAATGCTTTGACCCAAAGACAACAGCATTACTCACCGCAGGAAATTCTGCTCTTCAGGAGGTTCTCAGGATGGTCAAATCCTCATGGAAACTCTTCATTGTAATCTAAAAAGCCCTTGATGGGCTTTTCCCCAAAGCATGGCTCCAGAATTAATTTTTCATCCCACTATGGGCAATACACAGCATGGGAGGTGGGAAAAGCGTGTTGATTGTATGGGGGGAAGCATCTCCCAGCTGCTAACTTGGGCTCCTAAGCATGGAGGAAGGCTCGGATCCACGATGAGGTGGAGGACAGCGAAGTGATGGAGATGGGTACCAAGTGCTGAGGGAAGAGGACACAGCTCTCCCAGCTGGAGCTCACTGGGATTTCTGGGAGGAGCTGGAGAGAACCAGGAGTAAAAAAATAAGAATAATCCATCAAGGTTGTGGGCCGAGGGCTGGTTAAAATAAAGGGAAAGGCATACCAAAAAAAATCAACCCACCGCATAATTCAGCCCATGGGATAGAGGTACGATGCCCCAGCATTTCAGCAAAGCAGCGCAGCATCAACAATTCCTGGTTTCTTGGCACCCACAGGGCTGTGGGGGGGTCTGATCAATTTTTGGCAGTGAGATCGGCTTGGGGAAAAGCTCTCTCACATGGCACATGGTTAAATCCCAGCAGCCACAGGACGGCAAAGGGCTCCAAGGGAGGATTAGAGGAATTGTGCACAGCAAACCCCGGGGAACGCTGCTAGCACAGCGGTGGCAATGCTCAGGGGCTGCATCCCAGCAAAATGCTGGTATTCCTTGGGTTTATTTTTAAAAGCTTTTCTTAGAAAGCAGCCTTCCTTCCACACCACCCTGCTAGAGAATATTTTGCTACATTTGAGAACCCACAACCCCGACTGGGCTGCGGATGCCCCATACCTGGACATGCACAAGGCCAGGTTGGGTGGGATCCTGGGCGGCCTGATCTGATGGGTGGCAACCAGCCCACAGCAGGAGGGGTGGCACTGGGTTATCCTCAAGATCCCTTCCAACCTAAGCAATTCTATGATCCTATCCCAAACTTCAGTGCACTCCAGATCCCGCAGACAGCTCAAAGCCCCACTTCTGTGTTTTCCTTTCTTAGCCCATCCCAAGCATTTTTCTCCCATTGCCAAGAAAAATCACTTATCCTTGACTGCTTGCATGATTAAAAAAAAACACCTTTTTGGGGCAGTTCACCTGGTTCCATCTGGCCAACCCATCCTCCTGCATGGTTTTACACGCTTTTCCCCACTTTCACAGATTTAAAGAGGGGTTTGCACTTCCTCACGGGGGACTGGCAGTGGGACCGAGCACATGAAGCCATGCTCTGCTCATCCCATTTCTTCCCACCAAATTAACACAGACTCGAAGGAATGCAACGATATATAGCAGCAGTAAGAAGACACCAAAACACTGCAAAACCACCCGTTTCCTCTTTTCCTCTGGGGCTTTCTCAAGGCTCTGGTTGACAGGGACCTTGAGGGATTTGCTTTGCAAACCTTTGGGGCATGGAGGGAACACAGCTCCCCTGGCTGCTGATGCCCATACATTGCATACAGCGTCCTTTTTAAAAACCCTATTGTTATGCTTCAGGCTGGAAAAACAAGAGCATGGGGAGCTGCGGGACTCTGCCCATAGGGCCCAGGACCAGCCCTTAGCATCAATATTTTCACACAGCCCCAAAGCGCCAAGTGATGACAGCCACAGCTTCCCAGCAGCACGCCCAGTCCACACTAGCAATGCTGGGTTATTCTTCTTATTGTTTCTCTTTAAAAATAAATGGAGAGAGAGAATCTGGGGCTGGCCAAGAACAAAAGGATGGGAGCAGCAGAGCGTCTCCAGGACTTGGCTTCTCTCCCTGATGTTCCCTAGCAGGGGGTGGACACATCCCCCACTGCTGGAGCGCCTACAACCCAAACTCTCCTTTTTTTTAACCCTCCCTCCTGAAAAATTATACACAATGCATAGGGATGAGCACAAGGAAGATGCCCAAAGCTGGACTGTTCAGCTCTACTCATTCACCTGCCCTCAGCTCAGTACCTATTATCTGCTGTATCCTAACCTGGCCGGAACGCCCCAAAAGTCAGACACAGGTAGATGCAACCTGATGCTCTACACTGGGGGTTTTCCCTTTGCTTTTCTTCCCCTTGCAGTTCCCAGCTGTTCCTTGCAGTGACAACAAAAGCCTTTGCTGTAAGGCATTTCTGTGCCTTACAGAGCGCGCGTCGGGAGGAAGTTAGCGGAGCTGGTGAACAGCTGAAAGAGAATTAAGAAGTGAAGGAAACTGAGAGTGATATAGCTCATCTGGTGGCTGAAAACCCCAAACCTCAGCCCCAGATTTCCCCCCTGGAGAGCAATCCTGAGCTTCCCTGAGCTCCCCAGCAACACGGCAGCTATTTATAATGGCAATAAACCAAGCAACAGGACCCACATGGAGGATGTGGGCATATAAATAGCAGCAGCGTTTGGAAACAACTGCTCTGGACTATTGTCTCACTTTTATTTTTAATTTATTTATTTTTACCCCCGTTGCATTTTTTGCATTGGAGAGAAACCATCCATATGTGGCGCTCACCCTCCTGCACCCCAAACCACAGCACCCAAAACCCCCAAACTGAACCTTGTAAAGCCAGGAAACTCGACAAGTCCCAGCCTCATGCAGCTCTGTCTGCTCTGAGCAGAAACCAAAGCAATCCTTCAGAGATGCTGCATTTATTCCAGGTGCCTGAAGGGGCCACCACCAGCTTCACGCTCCCCATTACCTCCGGGATGCAGTTTGGAGATACAGTGGTGCAACACAGTTCTTCTCCAGGTAAAGCCATAGATACACTTCTCAAAGGCCTCGAAAGAAGAAAGCCAAGCTTTCTGTTTATTTCATTTATTTAGCACAAGGTTGATGATAAAGAGTGAGCAGCAAAAGAAAAGAAAGCAGCTTCTCCACCATGGGACCCCCTGTAGAAACCAGCCTTCCCATCCCCATGTAAGCACAGCTTCACCTTTCTGACCACGGCTCCTCACATGAGGAGCACAAGCAGAGGAGCAGGTACCATAAGGACTCAGGTTAGGGATGCAGAAACCCACCTTGCTCAACCCAAGTGCAACGTAGGGTAATTAAATAAGACATACCAATCGTTGCATCTTGCTTTTTCAGGAGGCATCTCAGAAAGCGCAAAGGGAGCACTGCAGGATGGCCTGGGAGATGCTTTTGGTGAATGGGAGGGAAAGGACCATTTGGAAAGAACACTTTCATTTAATTCACCCCTTCTAAGCTTCCCAGAAATCTGGTAAGCAGATTTGCAGCCTACACGCTCACAGATTTGAATTGCTGCCCTGGAGATGCCTTCTGGATGATGAGACCCAAACTCTTCAGCTTCTGGATGTGGGGCCCAGCCATCAGGCTCCCATCCCAGCCCTGACATCAGGCTGGAAGGACTGACAGGCCCCAGGTGCAGGACAGCCCTCCAGACACTCTCTTGTCCCCAGAAGGCTGACATTTTCCAGCAGAACAGGAAAGCATGGGAGCATTTGCCCAGAGCATGGGACGCCCCAGCAACATTCATCCCTGTTTTCCCACTTGTGTTATTATACAGCCCTAAAGTCTGTCACTAACGTGGCTTGAAGCCTTCCTCCCTGAGCCTCCAAAGCCTGCAGAACATGCTCCAAGGAAAGCGGAGACCTTCCTCCTCCTCTCATTACCCAAGCCTCTGCAAATGGATCTAGGATCTATAGGGCTGCCCTACTGAAACCTTCCCAAGAACATCTTCAACCCTCAGGTCTCCATGGAGGAGACCACCCCAAGAACCACCCTCCCAACACCACATCCATGGGGGGAAACTCCTCCAAGATCAACCAGAATCTTCAGCAGGAGCTCAGGGGGTGCTTATGAGGAGCCCCACAAGGCTTCCAGCAATTAGCCCTAACAAGCTCCCCCTGGCCTCTCTGAGAGCAGTTGAATAAACAAGGCTTCTTGCTAATTATAGCAGGCCAAACAGCCTCCTGGCCTTCACAAGGAGGCTGACTGCAAGCAGTGATTTCACTAAGGCTTCGGCCAAACGCTCTGCTTGGATTCCTGCTGACGTAGTGATGCGCTGGGGTCAGCTCGGGACAGTGATCCCTGCTGTGCTCTGCTCCCAGGGGAAGCACATGCATGCTGGTCCCTGCTTTCCACAAGCTGCCCCTCTCCTGTTCCTTATTTTGAGTTAGTCACGCTGAAAAATGTGGATTTCTGCTGTGCCTGGCTTTGCACGCTGGCACGGAGCAAGACTCAAGCATGTGCTCAGCATCCTGGCTGGGTTTGGGTGCAGACCCCATTGCTTGGGATCAGCGAGTGAGAAAAAATCCCAGTTCTTGCTTCCCCATAGCCAGCTTTACCCAAGGCTTTAAGCCCAAAATTTTGCTCTCAAAGTAGGAAGGCGTCTGGGCACAAACAGCTCCCAGAGGTGTTTCCCACTGCTGCTGCTTTGGAGATAATTCAGATGTTGTGAAGGAGCAATCCCAAACTGTTCTTGTTTCAGACCCTCAATGGGGTTTGTCTTTACCCCATGGGATGGATGTGTGGCAGAAGCACAGAGGAAGGCTGGGTTGGGTTAAACCATGGATGAGAAAGCTCTTGGTTGGGCACCAGCAACCCCAGGAAGCATCTTTGGGGCTATAAGGGACCGAGGGTTGTCCATGTGGGCAGGAAGGAGATGGAGCACGAGCCATATCCTCAGGCTGTGAATCCTGGGCATGCATCTCTGCCAGCTTCTTCCTTTCTGCACCATCGCAGGGGGAGCGCACACAAAGGGATGGGGTGGAAGCAACAGGGGACACCAAGCCCCAGTTTAAAGGCTTATTCCCCACCCATGCTCTCCCTAAAAGTGACATATCTGTTTTAGCATGGTACAACAATCTCTTCCCCGCTCCCGTGGGAACATCCAGGCAAGAGAGCATCACACGCAGGCGCTAGCTCGGCTTTTATTGGCACAGGGCACAGTGGCACACAGCTGTTTCTCAGAAGACACACAAGTGGCATGCCACCCGTCCTCCTAAAAACTCACCTTGGGTGGCAAAACAAAGCTCTGCATTGGAGAGAAATTACACAGAAGCAGCTGAGCAAGAGGGCGCCTGATGGCACTGATGATGCAGCAGCAAAAAGATGCAAGCCCGGCTCCTTGCCTTGCCTTTGCTGCCCCATAAGAAAGCCAATCTGAGCAAAAAAAAAATACCCACCAACTTATCCAGCCACAGGGATGGGTCAGTTAAAATGCAGACAAGGGACTGAGAATCATTTGCATCTCTCAGTATCCGCTCCTCTGTATCCACACCCACCGCTTGCACTCTGGGAATCTCCAAGACACACACTGAGCTGAGTTCCAGGGCAAGGGCATGCATCAGAAATGACATTCCCCCAGGATGGGGCAGTGAGACCTCAGCCTAAGGTTGCAGGGCACAGAAGTGATGCCGTCCAATTTGTTTCCCCTTAAAGGCTAGCAGCCCTGGAGATATCCAACAAGGGGCAGCCTCAGCAAACAGCCCTTTGCCCAGGCTTTTATTTACAGTGATGTTACAGGAGAGAGTGCCAAGGAGCTTCACATGTTTAAAAAAATGGCTTTTGAGAAAAGCCAGGGATTAGCAGACTTCTTATCCTTACTGTAAACAGATCTCTGCTTTAAAACACGCCCTCACCGACAGCCCAGGAGCATGGAGAAGGGACAGGGACAGACCCAGCGAGCTCTCTGTGGGAAGCAGAAGTCCCAGAGGGAGGTGTGGGTGCTGGGTCTGATCCCCAGTGCAGCCCATTGGGATCCACAAGCATTGACACAACACATCTGAAGTCAATAGGATCAACCTTTGTTGCTGACTTGAAGCAGGAGAAGGATGGGTGGGACAGAGGAAGAGCATCCTCTCTGCAGACCCAAAGCCTGTTTGTAGCAACCAGGCTTTCAGAGGCTGCTGAACACCAATGCCACCTCTTAACATTCCCCTCCTGCTCTACAAGTTGCTCTTCAACCCCAAATAAAGCAGCTCCTCACTACACAACAGGTGCCTCGGCAGCAGGAGGACCCATCCCTCGGTCCTGTTCCTCTGCACCAGGGATGCTCACTCAGGGATGTAGTCCCTAAAGGAGTTAAAGCTGAGACTCCGGCCTGCTGAGTTCAAGGTGGAGCTGGCTTGCATCTTGGGGATCTTCTCCATCACTTTCGACACTGTCCTCCTCTTGAAGGAGCCTGGGGAGAAATGCCCCTGCCTCATGAGCTCTTGGTAGAGGGTATTGAACACTGCCACGGTCTCCTCGTAGCTGTCCCGAGTGGAAATCTCATAGAAAGGAAGCTTCAAAGCTTTGGAAAGGTTTTCGCCATCTTGCGTGGACACCATCCTGTCAAACTGCAAGTCCTTCTTGTTGGCCACGATGACCACAGGCGGCTGCTCGCTCCCGCCGCTCCGCTTAGGGCTGGAGTGGATGTGGTTGATGAGGAAACACAACCGCATCACCTCGTCAAAGCTGCACCTGTCTGTCACCGAGTAGACCACTGCAAAGCCATCGCCCCATTTGATCTTCTCCTCTATCTGCAGGGAGTCTTCCTCCTGGTGGGGCAGAAAAGTTGCCATTAGTATGAGAAGCCCCAACATCTTCTAAGTGCACACACTGCAACCCATAAAACCTCTCATGGGGACCCACCACCATTATTCCCGAGGGTTTTTTGGCCTGGGCTGTCACATAGCATTGACCTGCAAGCAAGTCCAGGAGAAGAGTCTGCTGGGCTGTGAAAAGTGATGGATACAAACCGCAATAGAACCAGAGAGCCTTAGAATCATAGACTCACCTAGGTTGGAAAAGACCTCCAAAATCATCCAGTCCAACCATCCACCTGCTACCAATATTTCCCCACTAAGCCATGTCCCTTAGTACCACATCTAAATGTTTCTTGAACATCACAGAACCACAGAATATCCCAAATTGGAAGGGAAGGACCACCGAGTCCAACTCCTGGCTCCACACTCAACCCTAGGTTGAGAGGACCACTCAAACCCTAGGTCTGAGAGCAGTGTCTAAACACTTCCTAAGCTCCAGCATGTTGGGGACGTGACCGCTATCCCACCATGAGGTGCCCCCTCAGCATCCTGTACTCTGGGCCCAACAAACCAAACAACCTCAGCTGCTCCTCATGCCTCTTGTCCTCCAGACCCCTCCCTATCTCCATAGCCTTCCTTTGAATGCTCACTAACAGCTTTATGTCCTTCTTACATTGTGGCATACAAACCTGCACCCAGTGCTCAAGGTAGAGATGGCACAGCTCAGGCAGGCCTCTGGTGTGGCTGCCATATCCACAGAGGGTATGGAAAGGCAGGGCTGGTGCAATTCACTGGCAATCCAGTGGATAAACTCTCCAAAACATTTTTCTTTTCCGAGATAAACAACTCAACTGGTGTTTCAGACATAACAGATTAAAGCTTGTGAAAGAGCAGGGATGGCCAAAGTTCAGTAATCCCAGGCCAGCCAGCTCTGCGAGCTCACCTGTCCTGCTGTATCGAGGATCTCAAAGTGCACCATCTCCCCATCAATGACAGCCATGTGTCTGTAAATCATTTCTGGAGGAAGACAGACAGAGAAACACAGCAGTGAGAATCCCCAGGATAGTTATCTATTTTATAAGCCTAGCTCCCTCAACCTTTCATCATAGGAGAGGTGCTCCAGCCCTCAAACATCTTATTGAGCTCAACTGAAGGAATAAGCAGCAGGCAGAGAGAAGGTCCAATGAAGAAAAACTTATAATAATAGGTTTTGCCTTACGAAAATAATCATATACACACAAAAAAAATGAGATGCAAGAGACAGGGAGGTGCTACAACAGCTGTTGGCTCTGACCATTGCTGGTCTGCTTGAGGTGAAACAAGGGAATATGGTGAGTTTGGGAGTGGAGAAGCATTAGAATCATCGAATCATAGAATCATAGAATCACCAAGGTTGGAAAAGACCCACAGGATCATCCAGTCCAACCATCCACCCATCACCAACGGTTCTCATTAAACCATGTCCCTCAACACAACGTCTAAGTGTTCCTTGAACACCTCCAGGGTCAGTGACTCCACCACCTCTCTGGGCAGCCCATTCCAGGGCCTGACCACGCTTTCAGAGAAGTAGTATTTCCTAACGTCCAGCCTGAACATCAAGGAAAGTAGCAAGGAAAAGGACTTTGCCTACCTAGTGTTGGGTCATAGTCTCCAATGAACCTTCTGGTGATGAATCTGACAGTCAGTGCTGTAAAGAAAGAAAAAGAAGAAAAAACAGCAATGAACTCAGTTATAATCATCAGAGCAAAATACAGAGAAATATTGGTTGATGGAGGCAGGGGGGTTGGAGCAAAGACAGGCCCCTATGGGAGGTGGGAGATAATATTACAGCAGCCACAATGCAAACCCAGCCCCATGAGGACCAGGTTTGGGGAAGTGCCTTCCAGCACTGCATCAGCTGCCTTGGTAATGCTTCACATTCCTGTATCCCCCTGAATTACTCCGATATCTAATTAACCCAAGCCCTGGGAACATGGATTTTGCACGCTCTTTGCAATCACTCACATCAAGGACCAAAGCTCAATGGGATGCTATGGGTAGAAAGTAGGGTCTCACTCCGCTCCACATACCAAACACCTCCACCACCCCACAGCTGCCTGCTCATTCAGCAGTGTAAATGCCTTTCATGTCAATGAAACTCAGCAGAACAGGGATGGAAAGCAGCAACAGACCCCTGGGACTCTGCTAACTCAATCTCTCGCCTTGCCAGGAGCCTCTCTGCTGTCAGAAACGTCCCTTCAGGGCGTGTGGATGGGAAGTGAGTCCTGCTTGGTGGCTGAGAGCAGAGAGCAAGCCAGGCATCGTAAACCCGTAACACACAGCTCCTTGTACATGTAGTTCATGGTCAGGGTTGATAAACTGCTTTTTCTGGCCCCGAATCCTGCAGAGATTTATGCACGTGCTGAGTTTTATGGTGGGTGAACATGAACTCAACGCGTAGGCAAGCTGTAGGGCCAGGCTCTCCCTCTATATCACCTCTGCTGATGCTATGACTGCCTGGATGGGTCTCATGAATCTCAGCCCTGTTTGTTTAACCTGACCCAGGCACACTGCGGGGAGGAATAAAAGCCATCGGCAGCAAATCTGGCAAAGTTCATCTGAACTCCCAAGTTGGAGCATCACAGGGCACGGCAAACTGGGAGGGACGCAAGGAGAAATCCTAAGCAAGGTCTTCTATACGGCAGCAGTGTGCTGCAGCAAAATGAGCCCTGCAAAAGCAGCGTGTGCAATTAAACCCCTCTTATCCAATTACCAGCTCTCCCTGCAAGACAGGGAGATGAGAAGCCCAAAATTACACCCGGATGGCTGGCCGAGGTCTGCTGATGCTAGAGGGCTATCCAAACACAGCATGGGCTTTCTCCTCACCCTTGTCACCTCTCTCCATCCGGGCAGCTTGGATGGGGCAGAGCTCAGATCCGATCCACGTGCCCCCAGCTGCAGGTGGACAAAGCAAACCGGTCAACGTTGCCTTTTGTAGGCAGCGTCTTTGAAAATACACTGTTGGTATATTTTCTGGTGTGGGCAGAGAAGTGGTTTGGAGGCTGGAGGAGCAGGGCTGACGTGGGCGACGCTTTAGCACTTCAAGGAGGTTATGATGGTAATGATTATGGACAGGAGCGAGAGGTAGCGAGAGAGGCAATGGGAGCGGAAAGTGAAATCGGTGGAAAATGAGTGGGAATGGAGGGCAGGGAAAATAAAAAGCCCCAAGAGAGGCAGGACGAGGAGGCTGTGTGCCAGATGTCAGCACAGCAGGTGAAGAAAACAGAGCAAGGACAGCAAAGGGAGAATGAAACACACCAAACCCAGAATGCGGCATTAAGCTCTCCTGAAGGCAAGACGTCGATGTAAAGCTTGCAGCAAGCAGAACTGCCGTGCTCCCACACTGAGGTGACGTTTGCTTTCTGCAGGGATAACCAAGGATCCCACGGGAGGTGTGCAGCAGCTTCCTTCAAGAGGGACCCAAATGGTCGGGGGAAACTGAGGCACGGCAGTCCTCAGTCCTAGGAAGCACCTGATCCCATATCATTATGTTCGGCAGCCACCCAGCGCTGGAGAGTGTGGTGTTGGACAGGCAGAGGAGCCAATTAAGTGAATTAAAAATTGGCTCGGGTGAAGGAACCCAGAAGCTGCCAGTCAAGATGAAGGCAGCAAGGCGCAAGCACGTCCAAGTAGCCATATAAGGCATTATTTTTGCCCCCATCTTGAACATAAGCAACCTCACAGAGGGCTCTGATTTGAGAACCCCAGTGCAGAGAAGGTTAATTTGGTCTCTATCAATGATTAAAAGGGGATGCTGTGGTGCATGACCAAGCTGTGCTACAGGGACCAGCCGGTCACCTCCACAGCCCCGTGCAGACACGTGCTGAGCATTTGTCCTGCTGCACAGCACACCCTCTCGCGAGTTTTACAGCATCAATCCATCTTCAGTTGGCACTCTGTAAGCAGAGCTTCCCTCTGAAGTTTACACTGGGATCAGCAGCAGAAGGCAGCGGATAGCGCAAGGGAGGGCTGCACTTCCAACCACCCATGGGTGATTTATGCCGGTTTTAATCTTGGAGCTACCGATGGGGTTCAGCCGTAGACCTGTACCCAAAGTCAGCCCTCCTCAGAGGGTTGGGACATAAGGATGGAAATGCCTGAGCTGCTGCAATATTTTCCTATGAGGCCAGAACTTAAAGTTTCTCAAACTGCTCTGGAGAGCAAAGAACTGCTCCCAGCTGGGCTCATCCAGGTGGATGCTGCAGAGGTGGGCGAGAAAACTGTGCTTTTACTTCCCCACGGAGAGCACCAGGCCTGGGGAGTCCTTCTTTAGGGCATTTCAGCTTAATATTCCCTTTGATTTCTCGAGCTGCAAGTTCCTGATCTCTAAGCAAGATCTCGGCATTACTCCCTTCGGGGCAAGAGGGGGAAACTGTAATTTTTTTTTGATAACACGAGGAAAGAGGAAAGCAAGAGGCCGGCCGGTTACTGTATATGGAAACGCAGCTCGGACAGCCCCGACAGCTGGCAGCAAGCCCGGTGGAGGTGCCACTGCCGCACACAGTTTGAGAGGTTGTGCCTCGGTGGAATGGAAAACGTCACCCTGCCCCCAAGGACACGGCAGCCCCAATGTCATCCCCAGAGCCGGCTGGAGAGGCTGCGCTGCCAGCAGCCCCGAGCGCTGCAAAGAGAACTGCCAGCCCCGGGTGGGTGAAGGGCTGCCCCAAATCCTCGCGATGGGGGAGCGGCAGGGCAAAGCGCAGGGAGGAAGGAAAACCAAACCCACGCTGCGAGGGGAGGCACTGCTGGAGGAACTCACTCCCTATCCCGCCCCAGTCCCTACACGGGATCCATCCCCCCTCCGGTCCTACCTGTCTTGCCCACGGCGCCTTGCCCCAGCACGACGAGCCGCAGGGTTCGGGCCGGGCTCAGGCTGACGGAGCGCCGCAGGGGCCGAGGGAAGCTCATACCGGGGCCGGGGCTCCGTCCCTCGGAGCTCCGCTTTCCGTCCCTCGCAGCACCGCGCTCGGCAGCTCGGAGCTCCGCGCTCCGCCCCAGGGGCCGGGCAGGGCTGGGTGCGGGCGGGCTGGGGGATGCTCACCTCCTCCTCCTCCTCCTCTCCCCCAGTTAACGATCAACTCCCGTTTGCTAGGCTTGTGGGTAAGCAGGAGGGAAGAGCCCCGCAGCATCTCAGCCACCTTCAGCAAACTCCAGGATGCCGCTTGCATGGGAGGCACAGGTGACGGCAGCGCTAAAACTCCGGAACAGACACAAGGGTGTAGAGCAGTCAAACGTCCATCCTAGGGCTTTCCTTACCCCTCACATGGGCCTCTTTTTGCCTGGTAAACTCTGGTGAATTCGTCTGCAGTGGATCCCAGGCCACGTGCACCGCCTTACCCAGCACTCAAGGTAACCCAAAACTCGGTATTTACAGCCCACAACGCGTGGTGAAGCTGAACAGCACCGGTGCATGCACAGCACCCAAGAGCTGCGTTCTGACCTTGAACACGGAGAAGGGTTTCCTAAAGATTGCTGCCAATGACGGAAGAGTGGGATCCACTCTTCGTTGGGAAGATGGCACTGGGAAAACAAGGGAAATGAGCAAGTGGGGATACAAAACATTGAGGTGATAGTTGCTTCTATGGCTTCTACATGGAGCTCCTGCCCTGCAACCTCTGAGCCCAGCATCATTCCCTCTGTACTTATGCTGCTCTTGCCATGACAAGCTGGCACGTGCTTCCCTGCATCAGCCTGTGCTCCTCCAGCACTACTCCGGAGCTCACAGGAACCACATTTGCAGCTTGACTCCATCTGGAGCCCAGAAGACATCAGCAAGAGCTCCAAACCTCAGATTTCAAGACAAAAACCCAGCTGGAGAGGGGGGTGTCAAGAAGAAGAAGTTTCCCTTGTGTCCCTCTCCTATTTTTAGTCCCATTTCCTAAGGAAATGAGACGTCTGCAGTCAAATCCTGTCTTGCTTGGCTCTGCTCAGTTTTTGAGTACATTGGCTGATTTCAGCCAGATCTGACAGTGTCTATGCGTCCTGGGTAAATTTGCTGTATATTCTTTTCTGTGCATTCTTCCCAAATGCATCCAGGAACCACCTCACCCATAGCAGGTGCTTAGAACTCATCCCTGCTTCTAGCAGGAGACGCCAGCTTATCCACTTCTTGCTGTGCTTAAGCTCAGCTGTTAGTGTTGGTATAGGTGATGTCAGCTGGGCCTCAGTTCTTGTTTCCCCAGCAGTGATTCCTTACAGGGGTCTCATGAGCTTCCCTAAGGGAAGGTGCTCCTCATTCAGCTGTGTACATCCTTCCTCAGGGGGCGTAGCAGCAGAGAAGTGATGCCACAGCCCTGATGATGCATATTAATATCCAGGCACAAAGTCCACAAGTGGATACTCTCCCAGACTTTTTTTTTTCCCCCTTTTTTTCAACAATTGGGATTAATGAGCTTTCATCAGCTGCATTGCACCACACTGCTGCAGCATTTCATGGACACAGTCCTGGGTTTGTTGTGGCTTCAGCTCTCTAACCAGT
>PPHD01021009.1:0-13416 GCA_002909625.1 Bambusicola thoracicus | reverse complement strand
ATCATTACAACCATGTCTGAAAGTACTGGTATTACCTCTATGAGCTAGATAGCCCATACAGAAGTGCTATAAAGATCTTGTTATTACGCACAGTAAATTGAAGCCAGATGAGATCTCCTGTAGACACAGTGTGAAACATGGGAACATCAGTTTAGGAGAGTGAAGCACAAAATCCACATTTGGCCATTTAATCACATAAGAATTTCCAAGTACCTCAGCTGTTTACATATATCACATTAAAAAAGGATAGAGTAATCCAGAAATAAAGGGAATGAGAAGAACTCCAAAACTTTCCATCAGTAGAGAAACCTAATTGCTCACATGCAGAGCTGATCTGTCTCTATCTTTCTCTTCTTAGTAATGTACCATATAAAAGCCAGTTATCTCAGGTCCTCAGCAGCTTCCTCAGGCTGTGCCTAGAATAAAATAGCTGCCTGTATTCTAAGAGGTATCCTACTATAAGACTTACTTTATTGTTGTTATTATTTCTAATTTGTCCCTCAGACACATCTGTGTCAAGGCTATGGAAACATAGAATAATAGAATTGCTTAGGTTGGAAGGGACCTTAAACATCATCTAGTTCCCCCCAATATAGGCAATATCACAACCTCTCTGGGCAGCTTTTTCCAGTGCTTTGACAGCACTGTAAAAACTCTTACTGCTATGTTTTTGTTCAGCTTTCTATGTTCTAGTTTGTGCCCACTGCTCTTTGTTCTGTCCCTGGGTGAAAAGAGCCTTGCATCATCCACTTGACTTCCACCCTTTAGATATTTATAAGCATTTATAATATACCCTCTCAGTCTTCTTTTCTCCAGGCTGAACAGAACTGAATCTCTCAGCTTTTCCTCATAAAGGAGATGCTCCAGGCTCCTAATTATCTTTGTTCCCTTCCACTGAACTCTACCCAAAAGTTCCTTGTCTTTCTTGAATTAAGAAGCCCAGAAACAGACACAGTGTTCCAGATGTGGCGTCACCAGCACAGAACAGAGGGGGAAAATCACCTTCTTCAACCTCCTTGCCGCACTCTTGTTAATGCACCCCAGGATACCATTGGCCTTCTTGGCACAAGGGCACACTGCTGGCTCATGGCCAACCTGTTGCCTACCAGCGCCCCAAAGTCCTTCTCTTCAGAGCTCATTTCTAGCAGATCAGCCCCTAATATATAGAGATACATGCTGTTATTCCTCCACAGGTGATGGAATCTCCACTTTGTGAACCTCATCAGATTCCTCTCCACCCAACTCTCCACTCTGTCCAGGTCTCACTGAATAGTAGCACAGCTTTCTGGCATGTCAGCTACTCCTCTTGACTTTGCATCATCAGCAAATGTGCTGAGGGTGCACTCTATCCCTTCATCCAGGTAACTGACAAAGATGATGTACAAGCACTGACCCCTGAGAAACATTGCTAGTTACCGGCTTCCTACTAGACTTTGTGACACAAATCATAACTCTCTGAGCTCTGCCAGTCATCCAGTTCTCACTCCACCTCACTATCCAGTCTGTCCTGCACTTCCTAAGCTTACGTACAAGGATGTTATGGGAGACAGTGTCAAATACCTTGCTGAAGTCAAGGCAGATAACATATATTGCTCTCTCCTTATCCACCCAGACAACCATTCCATCATAGAAGGCTTCCATATTAAGCATGATTTCCCTTTGATGAATCCATGAGGATTACTCTTGATCCCATTCCTTTCTTTCACATGCTTATAGATGACATCCAGAACAAGTTGCTCCAATGCCTTTCCAGGGAGGGAGATGAGGCTGATTGGCCTGTAGTTTCTTGGCTCTTGCTCTTTTTGAAGACTGGAGTTACAGTGCCTTTCTTCCAGTCCTCAGGCATCTCTCCCATCCTCCTGTTCTCTCAACAGTGGGGTGGCTGGAGACAAACATCATATGTAACAGTCTAAATGATTTTGAGGTTAACCTTAAACTATACACTGCAGTACACATTTGCTTCTTTTCAGACTTTTCACAAGCATTTTCTCATTGAGTGAGACCCTTTTTTTTAATAACTTTTTTGTTTGTTTGTTTTTGAGATTCTGTACAGAAAAACCTAAGCTCTCATCTCTTTGAATGCTGTGGTTTACAGATCGATGGTGATGTCAGCAATTGCTGCATGCAGTTTTCTGGAGGAAAAGAACATGATTTTCTAGAACAAATAAATACAAAAAGATGAGTTTTTAAAAGATTTTAAATTTTCAGAAGGAATTTTGATATTCATAAATTCATATCTTGTTGTTTGCATGTTCTGAACATATATACTCCTTTCCTCAATGCAGCTGTGCTACTAGAGGCAATTATTTGCAGTAATACACAGCAGGAGCTAGTGAAGCAGAAATGCTACTTTATTGTGAATTCAGGGAAAATAACTTAAGTAGAAGATCAAATTTTATGTTAGGTATTTCTAGTAGCTTACATTACGATTGCTTCTTTTTTTTCCTACAATTTATCACTCCGTACTCTGATTACAAAGAAAATCAATACTCAGTTTTCTTCCTTGTTTAATTCTATTAACAACAATGAAGTTAATGCAGAGAACTTATTTATCTGAGCATTTCTGTTATTTTGGTATAGATATCTTCTGTGGAAAAGAACACACATAAATCATGAAGTCAGCTGATAGTAGAGCAACCTTACTAACACATACTTTAAATATGACAAAAGAAGAGCAACAATTACGAAGTCCAGGTACCTCCCTTCTTTGCAAATACAAAGCTTTTGCTGTTTTGCCTGAGTGCTTCGGATGTGTGAGGAATGTACAATCAGATCCTTAATATAAAAATTGCAATCATGCCTGTGAATGACACTTTAAGACAAAGAAACACGCTCCATCAGTCACAGGGAAGTTAGATGCACAGTCTAAGGACATTCGATTTTTCTGGTAGATATATTGTTTTTCAAAGGGCAAACTTTGCTGCTCAATTAAATTGTTATATAAAAGTGGCAAAGCAAATTTAGCCATTACTCTTTCAGCTCAAATATAGCTCCACATTCAACACCTCAGTCTGTGCATTTGATTAAGTATGTCTATGAATAGATCCCCCTCATTTTTCTTACAGTTTTTTTTAGGTTCAGAGGCAGTGTTTTGTGCATAGCACATGCTACTGGAGTGAAACGTGAAAAATTCAAGTAAAGATTCTGTAAAATAGAAACTTCAGAGGGCATTAGATGAGGAGTCTGGCTTTTAGGTTCATCATTCCATTTTCTTACACAGCGTACTTGACTGCTTAAGAATTCAAGCAAAACGCTGTCTTGAGATGGATTTGGATTCTGACTTTCTCTTGTTTCACAGCTTTTCTGGCTATCTTGCAGAAAAACAAATTATGTTCCTAGGAAGAAATGAGTAGATCCTGTAGCAGGAACAAGTCTTAAGATTCAAATTGATATGAAAGGGCCAGTAATAGTATGTAGTACTTTACATAGTTTTCTGACAACATGACTGAAAACTATCACTTTTTTTTTTAAAAATTTTCTGCTAATGATTGTCAACTGAAATAACAACAGTAAATCTTGCAGAGAAATAGCTGACAAGAAGTTTTGTGTTACATCTCTACCTGTTCCAGCTCTCCTGTGAAATATCCACACAGTATAATTTACTCCCAGAGGCTTAGACTGCCGGATTCAGTAGCCAATAATACTGTATCACTATGCAACATTCATAGAGTCATAGAATCACCAAGGTTGGAAAAGACCTACAAGATTATCCAGTCCAACCATCCACCCATCACCAATAGTTCTCACTAAACCATGTCCATCAACACAACGTCCAAAAGCTCCTTGAACACCTCCAGGGTCAGTGATCCCAACCCCCTTGCCCTGGGCAGCCCATTCCAGTGCCTGACCACTCTTTCAGAAAAGTAGTATTTCCCGACATCCAGCCTGAATCTCCCCTGCTACAACTTGAGGCCATTCCCTAATGGCTGGTTGTTTGAAGAATCCATTTTCAGAGGATCTGAACAGCCGCTGTCCCTGCTGATATTGACATATTCAATAAAGTTTTGTTGGATTCAGTCAAAAACGAGGTTCTTGCTCCCCATGTGCAATTAAGGAGGGTATCCGCCTTCCTTGAACAAGCAGGGAATTCTCCCTGCCAAATAACCCTGATTCTCCTTGGCTTTCACCATGAATGATTCTCTTTCCTTTTCAGTTTGCGAAAACTGAGTTCAACAACTGAATGTAATAAGATTAAGACTGTATGATAAATAATATGTTTAATATGCTCCAGCTTCATGACAAAAGCATAATTGCAAATATCATTTCAAGCAAGACATGGAATTTGATATTAGGAAAGAATGTACAGTAAGTTCTTTGTGCAAATTAGGAATGGAGCACATTCCTCATAAAATGCCAGAATTTAAAATGAAAAAGCAACATATATAGCAGCTTGATTATGATTTTTTTTTTCCCTATCGAGCTGAATTAGAAGAACTAGAATACATTTGGCAAAGAAAATATAACGATCTTCAGAAGACTGTAATTCAGTTGCTAACAGATGACTTGTGATTGTTTTCTTGGCATTCTGTGAAAATATATAAGCTGCTTCCAGCGTAGTCTAAGGGTAAATAGGGAAAGGAGTGTATATTACAGTGATAATTGAAAAGCTACAAATTAATTCTCAAAGGGACAAACCTCAATACTGCTCTGTTATTAGTGAGGCTAAATTTCCATTTGCCCCAGGATGAAGCTTTGACTCAGTACAGATCCCAGAGTTTGACTCCAAAAAGGGATTATATGATTACAATTTGCTACTATATGAAATAAAAAGATATGCGGGGTTGGAGCTCAATGATCTTTAGGGTCCCTTCCAACCTTCTATGCCATTTTATGATTCCATGATTCTATATTTGGCTACATTAGGGATAGCATTAATTAAATGCATTGAATCAGGTGAAGAGAATATGATCTTCAGGAAAGCACTGAAGTAAATTCAGTGGAAGGTTTTATGTCAGAAAATTGTTGTGCTGCAAAACTCACATGTCTAAGTCTTTTGACCACAGAAGTTAGTTTGCACTTGTAATAAGCTGCTGCTCTAAATTTGACGGTAGGAGGCATCTACCACTACTGTTAGAAATTAAGAGGGAATCTGAGACATCTGAAGTAGAGGAGATGAGTGGACACAGCTGATTTGCAGCATCAGAGGCATTGTATGAGGTCCTATGAGAGATAAGTGTGAGCAGCAGGGATTCCTAATGTTCCTATGGAATCCTGCAGATGTTATTGGTATATAGCACATGGCTTAACATAGTTAGGAACCATGTTAAGGGCAAATGTGTAAAGTATGATATGTTATTTATGGTACAAAGAAAATGTGTTATTTCAAGTTTTATATGGAACAATCTCTGTGCCTACAAAAACAAATAGACTTTGCATGAACAAGAATGCTGTATTTGAGATATGAAAGGTTACTCTGCTGGACCACCAACAATCTAAAAGAGAGATCCTTTTTCCCTATTTCAGAAGAGCTGAAAGGATTATTTTATCACTCCTACCAGAACTCCAGGATCTTAGAAAATACCAAGAATCTGGGAAAGAGCAATGGCCAGTATAAAGAAAAAAAAAAAGAAAAAAAAAAAAAAAACAGAAAGGAAGCTGTTCATCAGAAGATTTCATTTAGCATTTAGAATTAGTTGTTCTTTGTTACAACAGTGTTGATCATTGCAATCCAGCCAGTTATATCAAACACAAGCAAAAGATGGAAATCTGACTTGTGTCACGTGAAACCCTCGACTGCCCAAGGCCACATGAGCTTCTTTAGCCCTATGTGCAGCAACCACAAAGGAAACTAGAACCTACCTCACCAGTCCCAGTTCTTTAACTAAACCCTGAAAACTCTGAAACAGATTCATAATTAACTCTCAATGCTGAATGTGCTGAGATATAAGTTATCTCCAACTATATATTCCATATTCTGGAAAGGTCTGAGTTTTCCTCTCAGCCAATAAGAATTAATAGAATTGGAAAGCTTTCTCCTGAGGAATAATTCAGAGTCATTATATGATGATTTCTTGACTGAGCTCGTGCACATTATCTGAACAGAAGTCACTGATGTCTTAAGAGCTCCTAAGCCCTCCAAAATGAAGCCTCATCCCGTCTGCTCCCAAAACAACTAGTTCCAGTTTCTGATATCCCAGCATTTTTTCACATTAATGCATTGTCTGTCTCTAGAGTCTCCTACTCATGTCAACCAATAAACAGCAGCAGCTATATTCTTATTTCCATCCTTTTTTTTTTTTTTTTTTTTTTTTTTTAAAGTGTCATGGTCATTGAGAAGACAGCAGCATTCAAGCCCCATCTCTGATGAATAGCCTTCTGCTGACCTCGGTCACGGGTGAGCAGCGGGGATCTCTCTCACAAGCTCAGTACTACATTTCTACATCTTAATGTATTTTGCCCTGATGGAAGTGCAGAAATAAATGCATTGCTGAATGCAATGAAATCTTAAGAAATCACTAAGGCACAGATTTCAGGGGCACTGGTGCTGTTATTCTTTGTTAGCAATGTTTGAGACAACACAGAACACTGGAACAGAACACCTTATACCTACAGACCATATAGACTTGTTTGTCATTTGTCTATATCTTTCCTTAACTTTCTCATTGTAGGAATCTGAATAGCTGAAATTAATCTCTTGATAGCAGCAACTGATATTTCCTTAGTTTTTCAATCTGTTTGATCTGGAAATTGGTTAAAAGCAGACAAAATAAAGGTATTTTTTAAAACTGTATGTGAAAGGGGAGAGATATTCTTTATATGTTTGTAAGTGAAATGCATTCCCACTATCAGATATAGATGAGAAGGAACAGGAAACATTTCCACATCCTTCACATAAGAATCATAGAATCACCAAGGTTGGAAAAGATCTCCAAGATTATCCAGTCCAACTGTCCATCTATCACCAATATTTCCCACTAAACCATGTTTCTCAGTACAACATCTAACATTCATGTATATTGGAGCCATACACACACAGTCATAGCCATACCTATAAACAAAGTACATTTTTTAACTGTACAATTGTTCTTTTATATCTATAGATTGGAACTACATATTTTGTATGCATAACACATATTACATATTTCCAAATGCTTTCCTATTGAGCAAACTATTACACTGGAAATCTAGTAGAAGAATCAAACATTTCAAAATAAGTTTTAAAACTAATTAGTGATAGAGGAAATATCTCAGTATTTTCACTCCGGTAAGCTAACATAATGAGATGTTCCTATTCTGGTATCTAGATCAACCATGAAAAACAGGTTTTAGCCAATCTTCACCAGTTTTAGCCAGTGCTTAAAATTTAGCCTACCTTTTCCGTGGTAAACAGTTATCAAATAATTTTCTTTGATGCCACATTTTAGTTGTATTTATTAATTGTTTAGATAATTGCAATTGTAAATGGAATGCTTGACTGATTCTGTAATTAGGGAGTCTGAATTTGAAATAATTTATTAGGTCTTAATTTATGTGCTGTGAAATCTGTTAGATCATTTGCTAGTCAGTATGTTGTCTAGAATAAAGGCATTTCTACAAAGGGATTTTAGGGTGAGGGTCACTAGCATAATCAGAAACATACTCAGCTTGGCCTCCAGCTAAAGATTATATGCTTTTAAGTGTATTTCTGTTTTGCAAAATGGCCTTTTGAAGACTTAGCTATTTCAACAAAATTCCTTTTTCATATAGAAAAAGAGCAATTATTTTATACCATTTTTTGACTTCCTAGCACCACCATCCTTTTCCCTAGGTATAGATGACCCAGTTGATCAAGTGCAAGAAGTACATAGCACTGTGAACTGACTTGCCTGAACCTCTGGAATGAAATCTTCAAAGTTAGGAGCAAAAGTTGGCAGTGAGACTAAGCAGGGATTTGAGTAAAGATTTGGATTTACCCACAAAATAAATTGAGCCAAACCAATTCTTGTCGCATGCACAAAGACACACTTATGTTTTCCACAGTGCAGGGAAGGAAATGATATTGGTTGGCTTTCAATTGTCATTTACTGTATTCACCCATACACTTATTAAAACATCGAGGATTTGCCAGTATGTCTGTTATAAAATCAGAACTGGGACTCTTTTGTTGCTAAGCTCAGCTGTTACAAATGATATTTGACTGAAGTCTCAAAGTTTTTCGGCTTGTACATGCTATTCTGAAATTGAAACCTTATACTTTGAATATCTTTAGAAATTTTCACATGGAGAGCTTTAGAGAAAAGGTGGGACTGATGAATGTATTGCTTTGGGCAGGATTTATTTGAACATGTATGCCTATATGTCAATCTGCATGCAGATGTCTATTGTAGATGTATAGATATCCATATGTAGATGTCAGTATTACAATTAATCATATGTCCTACATAGCCAACGAAGAATAGCATGTGATTCATTTTAACCCAATGACATCATCTGTCTAATGAGATGAATAGTTTTGTTGGCACGCATCAGAGTACCTATAAGAAAGGAGTTAAAGGTGTCTAAGTCATACTAATCTAAAGTGAAATGAGACAAATTTCAGCCTCACTGGTACGGTAAACAGGAATGACATGAATCTTAAGGCTCTGAAGGTACTTCTTTTATCCTAGTAATGATGTCTTTAGGATTTTTTTTTTTCCATTGTTAATGGCGTTTAATAGTTTCCATTAATCTTATCAATATGAAAATATTCTTTGGAAAAAGATTAAACTTACCACATTTGGATCTATGACCATGGTCCTGAAACACACATATTGAGCTTAATAATCTTCAGTGGAAATGATAAGCTTAAAATATCAAACAGAGATATGATGGTATGAGTATGACCCTTTCATTCCCCTACTTTTTGTCTCAATATACATGTACAAAACCAACTCTCCACATACTTACATTCATGATCTATTCAACTTTCTTTACTCTAGAACAGGTACTCTTAAGAAACTCCTAATGGAGATCAGTTAAGAAATAAGTGAAAATCAATGCTTCCATAAGATAATTAGTGATAATTAGGTTGTTTGCTGTCAGGAGACTTTTCCTAACATGAAGAAAGCCAAAAATAGTTGAGTGGAACTTTAGAAAAAACAAACTAGAAAAAATTATGCATTGTGAGTGGCAGTTTACAGAAATGTCCTTTTGGAGCTTCTTATTTATAGGTGAATTTCTTTCCATAATTTCATAAGTAATTCCTTAAAGAATCATGACTTCTGCTACTATGCTTCTTTTAGTGTTACCCTCTTTAAGAACATGTAAGCAAAGCTATCTTCACAACTTCCCGAGCTGACGCAGTAAGATGAATTCCCTTGGTGCCAACAAAATGCTTATTGAAAGGCAAAAATCATGATTATTTCTCTTACATCCTTGCTGTTATTCCTTACTTGACTGGCTGCTTTCTGCACTGTTCCTATATTACCTGGATTCCCAGGAGTTTTCTAACACTAAGTGAGTAATCCTTACTGAGGAAGAGGAAGAGGAGGAGGAGGGAGTGTTATATGTCTGTGAGAACCTTTGCAGTTTGTTGCCAGTGAGTGAATTGGAACAATTTAGCTTTGAGGAAGTGATTTATACACACACATCCATCACATATAACCTGCTCTGCTCTGTTAACTCTCTGTTTGATCTCTGGAGGGTTGAGCAGATTAGGGAGGGTCTTCACATGGAGGTTTCATTAACAGCCAGTCGGTTAACCTGGCACGACTCCTGTTTCTGCATTTGGATACTTTAACGTGGGAAGAAAAGAAAAGAAAAGAAAAAAAAAAAAAAAAAGATGTTAATTGGCATCATTATTTCCCAGCTCAGGAAACACCAATCATGCTGCAAAGGAGAATTTGCTTCCTAATTCCTTGATTTTTTTTTTTTATTTTTTTTTTAGTGTAGAAAACAGAATTCAGGGTTATAATTTAAGCCATTCAAAACTGTTGATCACAATTTGAGAGTTCTGGCAGCATGAAGTACACCAGTAATCAAAGAACGCATTAAGCAACCACAACCAACAATAAGCCATGAACACTTAAGCATTACAATCCAGTTTACTGAGACAGGGAATGTATGCCAAGAGGCTGCTGTTTAAAAATATACCAGGAGATTAATAGGTCTCTTGTCTGTTTGGGAAGAGAGGAGAATATCTGATCAAGTCAAATTGTTGATAGTATTATAAAGCAAAGTTAAAGAACAAAGATGGAGTCACTTAACAATATGGCTATTACTGTTATCAGTGGGAAATTTTGAGATATGCTTTTCTAACAGAATAGCCAGAATTCCCACAATGACTCCCCATGCATGTGCAGTGTACTGTGTCTCTGTGGTTTACAGAACAGGGATATATTATTAATGAAAGGATTAAATTTAGTACTTCTTGTTATCCTTGGAAACCAAATGGCTGGTTTCAAACCAATGAAGTGCTAACCATAGCTGTACAGTTCATAAACTTACAGAAGCTCTTGAAACGTGCTAGTTTCTTATTGAACTGAAGGAAATAAACAGGTGTATATTGTTTTGAGGAAGTATATGAGAAAAGTTGGCAGAGGAATGGTGTGGTCTTATTAGCTGTAACTACTGTAATTACAAGATGGAAAAAATGGCAGAGTATTACAGTATTAATACTGTATTAATTATTTCAATTAAAAAAATAAAGGTCTGATGTCACCTCAACAAGCTGTCACAGTCTTATAATTTGAAAATATTTATCTCTTATTAAGAAATACTCTATTTCAGACTCCATCCATCCCATATTTTCTCACCCGCCACCTCCCAGATGCCCAGAAAAACAGATGTGCTCCTCCACATGCCTTGATATTTAACTGATAACAGACTATTCAGTACAAAGTTTTGGGAATTTACTCTCTTTCATATAAAGGTTACAATTCAAGCATCACTGGCTTTTGCTAATGTGGTGATAATGCAGAAGAGAGAAAGAGACTGCTGGAAGGAAAGACTAGATTTAGAGCTTCGTGGACAAAAAGCAGCAACCTTAACTGTATACAGAATTTTACTGGTGGTCAGATGCCTTTCCTGCTGAACTGTTTCCTGTGTTTCCTTTACCTTTCATTACCTTTCCCTTTTAAGCCTTTGCAAGAAACACACAACAGCCGTGTCAGCTCAGTTCTGTTTTTTTCATGAGCTTCCCAAAATGAGAAGTCTGTTTTCCACCATGGCACAGATAAGAGCACAGTCACTGCCTTATACAGTCAAATTAGTGATCCTCCTAGTCCAACAGAAAGCAGAAAATGTTGTATCCATCACAATGTGTTTGTTGTTAACAATCACATCCCCGTGTCTGTGCTTATTGTCCATATATAACATTGTGTATATCCATATGATAATCTGAAATTTCTGTGGTGATGAATTACATTACCTAGCGTTAGCAGCAACAGTTAGAATGTCTCTCCAGGATTAGCACTGTTCCTCTGATTTTTGTCTTAATTTTGTTATCTACAGGTAACAGCTTGTATCTATCTACATGACTGTAATTAAATCAAAACTCTCTGTATGTGGGGCTGACTGCTCTGTACCTGTATGCTGCCATGGGCAATGGGTTATATCCATCAGTAGATATGACAGGATGCAAGTTCATTATTTCATTTTCAGTGGAGGTCATTCTATTCCTGTGTTGACATGAGAAGAAAAGACTTGTGATCTATTATTTCTGTATTTAATTTAGACATCCTCCACAGATTAGTATGAGATTGGAAGGTATGAAACACAGGAAGTTTAAAATCTCAAAAAGTAATTTTAACAGTTTTGTAAAAGAAGTGAATTTTCCCTCTCAGCATCTTTCCTTGATAACGTTACTTTCTCTGTGTTTTACAACATGCTTTTACTTCATGAAGAACATTATATAGATATTGTTTATTTGTTTCCTACAATTGAGCTTTCAATGATGACCGAAGTGAACAAAAGCTAAGTAAGCACTGAGGTCTTTGGAGGTTTTATTGCCAGAATAAGAAATGCTTCTTGACTGTAGCAAAATTTGGATCTTTCTCCTTATGAAAGAGAGGCACATTGCACAGAATGCTGGGGATTTTTTTCATTGGGAAGTTACAGAAGTCAGATACCACATGGCATGTATTCCTGGTAAAACTGAACCCCTGGTGACTTTGTTTTAACCCAGTGCTCTGTAATGATTTATACAGGGTTGCTGTTCGAAGTTGAGCAATAGGATGCACTGACTTTTTAGGTTTACCTTTAACTGAACGCAACTATAGAGTCAAGAAAGAGAGGCTGAGAGGCTGAGGAAAGATTGAAAGAGAGCTCTTAGTCCAGCTGGAGACAGTGAAGAGAGAGAGCCATTACCAGAGAGTGATAAAGGGTGCAGGTAAGCCTTATTTCTGAAGCTAGGTTCATTCAACCTGCACTTTTGTTTTGGAAAATAAAATTAAAAAATCTATATATTCAAAATCATTGTTCGTTCTATATAAAAGATGTCATGAGGTTTTCTTTTCATTGCTTTTTAAACTGACAGCCACCTTCACCCACAGCTAACTCAAACTGTGTTGAAATGGGGATTGATGCCATGATGGAAACAATCAAGTGGAGCAGCTCAAGCTGCAGCCGATTTCAAAGGCATTCCTTTTCCAGGCCATCAGCCGCTGCAGTCACGCGGGAAGCGTTTCCTGATTTTACCACTACTGAGCAGCAGCCTGATGGTGTTTATGTACTGCAGGACCCCACCGGTGAGGAGACCTGCTGCCCCAGCACACCAGAAGCACCGTGAGGAGGAATTGGTACAATTGACAATGGAGCTGTTCACGACACTGGGGCTGTGAGTCCATCAGGCATCCTCTCTATCATGTTTATTGCTCATTACTCAGTTTTAAAGAGGCCCTTTTTTATCCCGGAGAATTTAACTGAAATATTGGTTTTTCTGATATTTTTCTTGCTCAGAAAAAATAACATCAGGTTTGAATGACATCAGTGGGTCCAAGAGTTCACTGGTGATGTTGATGTTAGAACGATGCTACATAAACCTCTACACCACAGACTGACAAACATTTACCCCTTGTTACACCAACAGAAGCTGCCATGTCATTCTGTGTCCCATTTTTATCTCTGTTCAGAGCCCCTCATCTTATACTTTGCATATTATCTGAGTCTGAAAACATATACTTACTTCTTGTTTGTGGTTTCCAGCTGAGATAATAGCACTGCAAGTAAGTTTACCTCAAAACTTCAGCCTGACATCACAGCTCTAGCGCTAAGCCAGAGATGTTCCAAAGTTTTCCACTGCAAATGGATGTCAAACACAAATGGGATTTGGTTGATCCTGTGAGAAAGTGAGAATGGGAATCAGAAAAACTATATCAAAAGGTTTATATATGTATATGTATGCATACTCTGGACTTGTTCAGCACCTGGAAAATATTGCTCAGGACACAGAATCACAGAATCACAGAATTACTTGAGTTTGAAGGACCTTTAAAGACCAGCTAGTCCAACTCCCCTGCA
>PPHD01021008.1:0-13416 GCA_002909625.1 Bambusicola thoracicus | reverse complement strand
CATAGTAGGGGGGTTGAAACTCAATGATCATTGTAGTCCTTTTCAAGTCAGGCCATTTTATGGTTCTATGATTCTATGACTCTATGAAGCTCAGGATTCACCAATGTTTTAACACATTTATTTCAATGAAAAAACAGATGTTCAGGCTACAAGCTGGTGGGGTGCACTGTTCATTTCATTTGCAGATTGAGAGCTGTTCTCTCATAGAGTTGATGTGATAGATAGTCTCTCATAGATAGCTGATGTGTGTGCATAGATGAGTGCACACACATGTACACACACAAAATTCACTCCCTTTTAACTCACAGCTCTTTCTTGCTTGCAGCAGGGTAATCAAGAGAATTTAAAGGCCTTCTGTTGAATTTTTAGAGAGTTAATAAATGCCAAATAAGAGAAACAGATAAATATTCTTCCTAGGGAACACATATTTTTTAAAATGTAGCTTTTAGCTAAATAATTTGAAGAACAACGAAGTCTGATATCGTTCTTTTAATATCAGATATCTTATCGTCAAGAATAATGGTAGGGATTTTTCAAACCAAGCTAAGTACTTTATTTTCTACCTGGGTTTACATTTTAACTAGTCACATAAAGAAACTACTTTTGCCTGCATTTTTTTGGTGGGGAAAGAACATACCTCAGAAATATAACTTCCATTCAAATTCATCTTCAAATAAATCAACAAGGAAATTTTCTTGTTATTTTGACAGCTAAATAAAGAATGCAGGAAAATTAACCTGATTTTCCTGCACTTTTTATGCCTATTTATCATGCTATAAAATAGAGGACAGATGTTTGACTTGTTTGCTTTAGAATTAATTTTCTTGTTATTACTATCTTTCAAGAGCATCTCATGAGGATAATGTAAAACTTCTGCATTTATATGTTGTACAATAAGATCTCATTTAGTTTATCCAACAAGTTATGGTTAAATGACAGTAAGTTCCAACCTGAGTTGTCAAATGCTGTTGTAGAGTTCTATTTTTTTATTTCTTTTCAATGTGCTAAAAGGGGCCTTGAAGGACCTTCTGCCTTGAGAGGTGCTGGCAACACTGCAATACATATCCTAAGATGATGAGGCAGTGGCTGCTGGGCAATAGGAGAAGGCAATGGGGAAAATCAAGGGAAATACTTAAAAGGATTTAAGGAGTTACCTTTAAGGTGATGACAAGACAGCTGCCCAGCCTCTACACCAATGCACATAGCTTAGGAAACAAATAGGAGGAGCTAGAAGCAGCTGTGCTACTAGAAAACCACAATATAGTTGCTGTCACTGAAACCTGATGGGATGACTGGAGTGTGGCTATTGATGGCCACAAGCTGTTCAGAAGGGACAGGCAAGGAAGGAGGGGTGGAGGTGTTACTATCTACACCAGGAAAGGAATAGAATGTGAAGAGCTGTTCCTAAGATTAGTCATGAGCAAGTTGAAAGCCTATGGGCGACAGTTAGAGGCTGAGGCAGCAAAGGGAGCTTGTGGTTGGTGTCAGCTACAGGCCAACCAATCAAGAGGAGCTTGTCAATGAAACCGTCTACCTCCAGCTACAGGAGGCTTTGTGATCACAAGTGCTTGTCCTTCTGGGGGACTTCAACCACCCAGACTCTGCTGGAAAAGTAGCATGGCGAGCTGTGGACAAGGCAAGAGATTCCTACAATGCATTGAGGATAACTTCCTGAGTCAAGAAATTGAAGGTCCCACCGGGTGATGCAATAGTGGACCTGTTATTCACCAGTGTATATGAACCCATTGGTGACATCAGGACTGGAAGCTGCCTGGGCTGTAGTGACCATACTGTGGTTGAGTTCAGAGTGAAAATAGGGCACTAAATTTTAGGAAAGCTAACTTCCTGCTCATCAGGGAATTAAAAAAAAAAAAAAAAAAAAAAAAAGAGGAACAAGAGATTCATCCCTGAATAAAAGCAGGAACAACTTTGGTAGTTATTGCTTGCCTCTAATAATTGCAAACAAATTGAAGTTTCTTTTGCATCCTGGACAGGACTTCCTACATCCAAATGTCTACATCTAGGGATGTCCAAATGAATAACTATGTTATGTTTTCACCAAAATTATTTTTTTTATGGGAAGCCTATTCACAAAATAAATGCAAAGAAATTCTTGTTTCATAGGAGTTCTTTTGGGGGGACAAGATGACCTGAGCGAGATCTGTCTAGCTTAGTTGTCTAGTGTAACTGCCTAAAGGAAATGCCAGAGTTCACCATACACATAGAAATGTGCCCTTATCTGTCTGATTAAAACCAAAATTCAAAGGTGGGGGCTATAGAGAGATTAGACACAAATATGTTAGCAAAATACGGTATCCCTATGGATATATTCAAAGTTTCCTCAGTTGAACTAACCTGAACCATCTTGTTGAGGAAAGTATTATGAGCCTCTTTAAATGGAGTTCAGAGTGATAAAGTATCAGAGTCAGGAGAGCTGGATGCCCTTCTCTTTGCAGGATACAGATATGCTCCACTTCATGAAGAAGTTGTTCTAAAATTATGATTATTTTTCATCTACATGTCCTCTGTTCTTTACTGCAGATTTATGGGAGATGGGCAGGAATAATAAAAAAAAAGAAAAGAAAGAAATGATCTTCACTGCTACCTAGTCTGAACTTTGTCATCCCTGGAAAAAGCTGGTTTTCACCAGAGGCATTTTATATCCTTCTCTTCTGCTGCAAACTGTATCTGCATTGTCAGTTAAAAACAAACAAACAAACAAACACAAACAGCACAACTGGAACAATAAATAGATATTGAGCAAGCTACAGGATTGCCTGAAAGAAAAAAAAAAAAAAAAAAAAAAAAAAGGCACATTATAGCTATATGAATTGAAACTATTTCTCAAAATAGGACATTGACATTTGACAACAGGAACAGAAAGAATTCCAAAATCAATAAATTCAGGCCCACTTCCACTTAAAGCCAGCAAAACCCTTAACAAGTCAACGAACCAAATAGAAAAAAAAAAAACAAAACAAAACACAAAAAACAAGTGAAATAGATCAGGAACACGGTAACCCATTCCACAGTTCTATATCAAACCATCATTTTGAGCTAAAAGAGGGCATCACTAAGCCAGGGAGAACAAAAGCAAAGGTACTCTGAAAAAGAAGGAACAGCCAGTCTCATATCCCAGGTGGAGTTTCTCATCTTTACACATTACTTATGAAATTCCAGATCAGTTTTAAGTAGAATCTGACTTTTAGAACAAGGTAAAATCATAAGGCTTCAAGGCTCTCTAAGACTGCCATCTCAGGAAATCCTGCTTATCATATATTGAGTAATGAGGATACATGTTCTCCAGTCAATCGATTTTGTTGGTTAATGAGTTTGACCTGAGGCATATAAACAATGAACCAGAACATTGTCTGAAGAAAACCAGTGGGTCTTTCAGGCTTACTGCAACAGAAATTAATCTTAATAAAATACAGGCAAAACAACCTCCTGCCCCCATTCTTTGAAATTTTAGGTAGGATTACCAAAAGGTTATGTAAATGCCGTAGCTTTTGTAAGACTTCCTTCACCTCTGAAGTAAAAGTAAAAAAAAGAAACCAAGACAGTGTTCTAGTAAAAAGTTCTATATCCTTACTTAAAAACAAGCCCTATTTGTCTGATATCATAACGTATTCCTAATCGAGGCAAAGATAAACTCAGTTTCTATATATTTTACCACTCTGTGGATGAAAAGGTTTATATTATAATCAAGGCACATTTTCTATCAGAATATTTTACAAAATTGTGAATAAAGAGTAGTGAGTTTTCCCTAATACACTGAAGTTTCCAGGAGCACAGGCAGTGTCTGTTGATGAAAAAATACAGTTTCCCGTTTTAAAATGCAGACACTTCCACCTCATTTTTTATTTGTAAGTAAAGGTGGCTGGAGTCATGTTCACTGAGCATTTCCGGTGGTAAGGAATGCATACTTTCCAGAATACTTTAGGAGAATGGCCAGGATCACTAGTGAGAAAATATCTGAACATCTCTTTAGATAGATAACACAAGTAGACCTAAGTCCATTTGAGAGGTAAAAGGTAAGATGGATAACAATAAATCTCAGTGAATAGGTTATTGTCAAATATATGCAACACCATAGTTAAATTAGCAACTAAAAAACCTACCTTGTGTGAACTGTAACACCTAAATCACCTCAGCACCTTTTTGGATATTTATAGTCACTTTCCTTGCTGTCACTTAGATTAGAATTGATCCAATTGATGATTTATTAATTGAAACACCTGAATACATGCTTTATACCTCTAAGCATATTAAACCACAGAGTCATTCAAGATATGAAACTTTTGCAGCTTTTACAACAGGAAAACACACCAGGGTTTCCTATTCCGCTAAAATGTTAGAACTTGACAATATGCAGCCTCTAATGATATTGATTTTTGCCTATTATTCTGTTGCTTCCCTGCACTGAACTAGTAGAAAGTTTTGATTAAATCAAAACTGGGCAGTCTGATCTACTGGTTGGCAACCCTGCCCAGAGTAGGGGGGCTGAAACTAGAAGATCTTTGAGGTCCCTTCCAACCCAAGCCATTCTATGATTCTATGAAGATGAGTGAGACGTCCAAATAACCATACTGAAGTTTAATAGTAAATATATTTACATGTTCTGTGATTAAGAACCTAAATTTATCAATAGGGCTAGATTTTTCATCTGATAATTTTAGTGTCTCATACTTTTACCATTATACGGAGGGGCAAGGAGGGGTGTTATGTCTACGTGTTATAATAACAATGCAGTGAAATGTCTGAATAACACTTGTTTCATCATCAAACAGGGTAAATGCATGAGAGGCGCCAGGTAAGGCCAGGTGAAGAATCAAACCCCATTGTAATTGGGTTTTATGGGCGATGAAGTGGAAAACCACTTAGAAGCAGTAATTGGCTCAGCCTGTAGCAACTTGCCTCCTGAAAGTATTAGATGATGGACAAAACATCTGACCAGACCTTCTTTCCTTGGTTCCTGCCGGTAGCTCAAAAATACTTCAAGATGCTGGTTCTTGAGTTTTAACTAATGCTTTCCTGTGCACCTCAAGGCAGTCAGGGTTAATGCAAATGCTGCAGCCAAGGAAGCCCTCAAGATCTCTGCCACACATGGCATAACACCCTCAGCTATAGCACTTTTTAATCCCAGAGCTCAAGGCACATTTGTAGTTTTTCAACATTCACACAAAATGTCGTGTTCACTTCTTTGTGCAAGTGCCTCATAATAGTTGTGTTTGCTTACAGAAGGGCTTGGCACTGTTTTGCCTAGAGGTAATCCAGGGCATAAGCTGGCATAAACAAGGGAGGGAGTGGAAGGCACGGACTGCCTGAGTACTTACACACTGTGAACACATCATGAAGAAACTGGTTTGAATGCCAACCTGACATACATTAACTAAATAACAAAGACCTGATTGCAAAGAGTTAGAAACAACCCATCCATGAGTGCATGCTAACACAACAAGATGCACTGCAGATCTTGACTTCTTGTGCTCTGGAGCTAACCTGTGTCAAGGGAGAATGGACACATACACTCCTTTACTCTCTCTAGGCTTGAGGTTCCAGGGAGGCAGAGCTACATCAGTTTTGGTCAGCTTGGAATGAATTTCAAAGATGGTGTTTCCTCAGACTGCTGGCACAAACCAAGAATTTGGAGGGTGGAATAAAGAAAGGTTTCTTTAGTACATTTCCCCAGTATTGTAACAAAATCCCTTGCCGCCAGCAGGAAGGGATTAAAATTCTGTGTTAGTGCGGGTGGAATGGAATTTGGAAGGAATAAACAAAAATAATCCTGGGCATGTTTCCAAGGGAGTTCATAAGAAGAATGCCACAGGAATATTGTCTGTCAAAAGACAGGAGTCTAAAAACAAATTGATTCAGCTTTTGCTGCCAAGAAGATTTGAATACAGAGAAGAGTCTTCATCTCCTTGAGTGAAGCTATGAACACAGATTGTAAGTAGTGAACGGGACTTTCAAAGAGCCTATCTGATAGTGAGAGAAGTGGGAATACCTCTGCAGATAGCAGAACACAGCATATTTTAGGCTAGATAAAAAGAAAAACTATTGAACTATCTAATATGTGACATTCTGCAGCGTCAAAAGACAAAACCCTCAGCATTTGGAAGCTGATCCCGCTAGGTAAATGTACTACAAAAATTAAAGCCAAAAAATGAGATAGCGTGACATCAATCCTAGGGGAGTTGACACTGTAAAGCTGACCAAAAACTAGAGGAGATAATTATGAATTAAGATTTCAAGGTTTAAAATGCTTAATTGGTTGTAAGTGTTCAAACAACTCAGTGCTGGGACAATTTTGGTCTTCCAGAGAGGTGAATTTCATGTAGATATGAACAAAATATTTAGTTAAAAAATAAACCCAAACAACCAACATTCCCAAATGAAAACAACTAAATTGTCAATATGTAAATCATTACAGCTGAATTTAAAAGAAAAAAAAAAAAAAAAAGAAAGAAAGAAATAAAAGAAAGAAATACAATATGTGCTTTATTTCACCAGGGGTTCAACAACTATGCCAAGAAATTTTATAGACAGCCAGATGTGGCAGCAGTTAACAGATAAGAACTTTCTCTGAGAATTCACAAAACTGTGGATTGGGGTGTGATTCAGTTGACTTGGATAAGGCCCCAACTGTCTGTAGGGACAAATGTGAGAATTTTCCTCAAGCCCTCAACGCTATTAAATGCTCAGAAGATCATCCAGCAAAATGAGGGTTACCAATAATAACAGCAAAATAACACTGAATGCAAGAAAGATCAGCTTCTGGAAAATCCATTCTTTAGTGGATATAAGATACCAAGGGCATCTGATGTGGTCTACAGCCCTAGATGTCACACTCTATCTGAAGAAAACATAATCAAAATATGGAAAAGCAGCTCAGTTCACTGCTAAATTATTGCATATGATATTTTTTTGTGGAGGTGTTCTTACATGTCTGAGTAAAACAGTGATGCATCTCAAAGTTAAAGCAGGCTTAAAAAGACACAGTTGTTTCAGTGTGTTACAAAATGGAGAATTATAAAGAATTACATAAGTGGAGAGATGGTCCATGGTGTCAGCCAAAGAGTTGGATTTGTCATCTTTCTATATGACATAATTATTATATTATAATGTTTAATCTTGTTAAATCTTCATTCACCAGGTATGTAAATTAGATTGTTTTATAATATGATAATGAAATTTTTTTGGGGATGAAAATCAGGAATTATTATGAACTAGTTCAATACTGCAGTAGTGGAGAATACACAAGCATTGTATTAAATTGTTTGATATACCTAAAATTCAAAAGACAAAGAGTAAAGAGCTAAGAGTAATCAGCTGTACAGTTCTAAACAATAGAAGTGATGACAGTTGAAGCTAAAATGGTGCAGTCACAAGCAGCCCTTTTGTCACCAAGAAAGTAACACTGCGAGAAAAATTAATGAACCCAATTGTTTAAATGCTGATTCTTAAAAGACAACAAAGAGATAAAATGCACCATACAAGCAATCATACAACATCAGAGAAGCAGAAAGCACAGATTACTTTTTAAGCAAAACCTTGGGACGCGTCAAGATACTAGCCGTCAGTCCAAAACTTAATGCAACGGTAGGAGATCCCGTGATGGCAGCACAGTGCTTCCATCAGCGTGCCCTTCTATTTTAGCATTAGAGTATAAACATTCATAGATTAAAATCCAAAAAGCTTATTATGGCTCTTCAGTTTGTATACCTCCTGCTGAGATGCTGATATATTTAGAATACATATTTCATGACAAAAGACTAGACTTGCAGAGTGCCTCTGTATCATCTACAGCATAAAAAGAAAAGATGAAGAATAGAGTCTGTTAGATCACCAAACATGTTTGCGATCACTCACCATACTCTGACTGGTTAAAATCATAAAAATTCTTTGTGGCAGTAGCATAGCCTCTTTTCATGGGATATCTTCACGATTAAAGCAGATGTTAAGTACAGACTGTTCTTTTCACCTGCCCCCAAACCATCTCAGCTTAGGCCGCTTCTTGGCAGTGTGCAGAGCCTGGGGAAGATTTCTTTTCATTCTCAGTATTCACGGCCGCCCCCACTCACAGCACCCACGTTTCTGCTTTGCCACCGGTGCTACGTGGGAAGGAAATGAGTATGTGGCTTGCAATCTCCACCTATGGAGTGGGTTTCTAAAGCTTTGTGTGTCTCATCTACTTCATTCTGGAGTCCACCTCAAACCTCCCACCAGACAAAAAATCAAACAGCTTTACTTAATTCTTTCCACACATACCTCCTTCAGGCAGACTAATGATCTGGGACTGCTTGTTTCTTGATAGTAGGAGGGTGCAGCTCCTCCAACACAGCAACCATTTGATGATATTCAGAGTAGTGCCTTGCAGAGCCCAACATTTTTAGTACTGTGTCTACATCTCCCTGTGAATTCCTTCCTCTCCATTGCTGGTAACCAAACATATCAATGCAAAATCTGAAAAACAAACAAACCCTGGGTCTGTTTGTGTTAGATCTCCTTCCCTTTCAGCAAGAAGAGCATTTTGTTTTACAAAGGGTCTTGGGGTCAAAAAAGTTTAGGGTATAAGCTGATAAGATATATTACAAGTGCCTCTCTGAGATTATAGGTGCTTTGTATATCAGGTTCGATCAAACACTGTTTTGAAATGTCTGGGACATTGCATTCTCTACAAAGTGATTGTAAGTGGGAACTCTGAGCAACTTGGAATAATAATAGTGTTGCTGAGCACCATTATGTACCGGTATATTTTCAAAAACAAACTCTTATGCATCTATTATTTTTATCAGTATTTCTTTGTTTTCCATTTCTTCAAGAACTTACAGTTTCTGATACAGCAATATCAAACCAATGCAAACATAATTTTATGAGGAGTTGTTTCCAAGGGCAACCATAAACACTTTTAGCCACTCTGGGATTACTCCTGAGGTAAAACTGGAATGCTACCAAAACCAGTACATCTATATGGGCAAAGGCCACGTCTTTGCAGATGTCTAGAATGGGTCTGACCACCAAATATGATACCCTCATACCCTTCAAGTGTCTGTTTTGCACATGCACCCACACATATGGTCATAGCAGTGCTCAGATGGAATCCTGAAATGCTGTGGGAAGAAGCACAGCATCAAAATAAGCAAGGAATAGTGGAGAAGTTGAAATCAGCCCTGCACAGGGGACATCCACACTGAGAATGAAGGAGGAAAGTAACTGAGTGGGACATAACAGGAGCAGGGCAGTGGGCACAGCCCCAACACAGAAACATCTCCTTACTGCTCTGGTTGTAAATGCACACACAAAAGCATATGTAAAACAAATTTGAGTAGGCAGAAAGTTTCATAAATAAAATAATAGTTGTAATATTCTTAGATGTAAAGCATTTTTAGGTACAGTTTGTGATGATCCACAGAAAACCATATTGGACTAATTCCCCATTGCATCCTTGGTCATCATTCTATGGAAAGAAACTGCCTTCCAGCAATACATTTATTAGCAGTGTGTGCAGGTCTAAAAAAGATCAGTCGATTTCATTGCTAGCTATTTAAATATATATTCACAGATTTATTCTGTCCATAATGCTCCTGAAAATTATCCTGGAATCTAAAAATATAGATAGTATGAAATACTGTGAATTACTACTGTGCTGTAGCTTTTTAAACTTAATACTGTTGTCTTATGATCTATAAGGCAGATAATTACGTAAAATAGATGATGACTGTTCTTTAATGGCAGGTAAGATTAACTCACTCATAGGCTTTGCATGTCTGGGCACTGATGTGTGTGTGGGCTGCTTAACTGGGAAGATTCCTTCTCCATACAACAGATACAGATGTCAAAGGATCAGAGCATGAAAATCCTGTTCACACCCAAGAACAATTTTTCACCTAAAATCACCACTGCTATGGTCCTATTGTGAGTAGTCTAAGTCATTATTTAGTAATAGGATTACTAGGGTGAACAATTGCTCAATGATTACAGTAAAGAATTCACTACTGGCCTAGGGAGATTGATTGGCCCACTCCTCCTCCGGCTAAACAAAAGCTGAAGTCTTCTTTAGGAGGCAAATTTGAATACAATCATTTATTTAATTTGTTCCACTACACAAGCAGTACTCTTTGGGAATTAAGATGTCCATCTTCATTAAAAAGAAAATATTTGCTTATATTAACAGGTTTTTTTTGCACCGAAAGAAATCTATCTGATTGCTTTATTGAAGATTCAGAAGAGACAAGTAGCGGGTTGATGTGAGTAGAATCCAAACACAATAAAAAGTGCTATTATCAATATTAGGTAGCTGCTGTAAAGCTGAGGGTTTTGCTGCATGGTCCACTCATGGTTTTGCAGAAGTAGAACCTGTCACTTATGGCCAAATTACAGGTTGGAGCTGTTCAAATGGAGTGTTATTTATTGCTACTTCAAATGTTCTCTGCAGTTTTAACTTGATATGCATACAGTTTTTTTCTTCCTGGACTCAACTTTTAGAGTGAGTTGCTGAGTACTGTTCTGCTGCTACTGGCTTTCAACACTGCAAGAGATTAGTTTGAGTCTGGGCCAATGATCGTATGGATGAGCATGTGGCCAAACTCCAAGGCTGTTATGTAGTCTTTTATAGTTCTTCCTTCTCAAACATAAATACAGGCAGGCCTCATAGTGCCATCTTGGCACTACAAGACCTAGAGGAGTACAGACAAAGTACTAGAAGACACTGTCAGAGTCAGAACAGGCAGCAGTATATCCCAGAAAGACAGCTGAAGAGTTGCACGTACATGAGCCCAACCCAAGGGGAAAGGTTTCTGCAAATCTGTTGTAGTCTTACTGTGCAGTGGTCCCCTTGGACAGTGGAGATCAACTTCTGGTGGCCTTCTGGGCATACTATCTGAAACTGGTACTGTTCTTCTTCTCTAAAGTGATCATTTCTAATAGTCTGAGCAGGACTAGAAACAAAGAATGCCCAAATTCTTATGTTGTTTTTGCCACCTCTGGGATCTAGCAAATGCCAGACCACATCTTAATTTTACCACCAAACAAACAGTATGGGAAAGGGTAATCAAAAGTATTGATTAATAAAAGTACATAGGTTATTTGTAACTGAACAGCTTCTAGTAGTTGTTATGCATAAAGTTTGCATTTTTACAAGCAGGCAGCTAAATCCCTATGACTTGTGACTCCAGAGCAAAAGCAGCTTCCTGTTTACAGAAGTGAAGAGAGTTCCTACTTTCTCTTCTGACAAACAAGAGATATGGTTGCCGACACAACTGGAAATCAGTCAACTATATGGGTATAGTTTAATACTAATAATGAAAGTATGGATATCTAATTGATATTTCAGTAAATAATAAACATGATAGACTAGTGCATTAAGATAATCACACTTTCTTTTTTTTTTTTCCTCTTCTTTGCTAGTATTTGAAAACAGTTCAATTCCAATAATAATGGACAACACGCATGACTGAGTGAGGACAGAGTGTTCTTTACCAGTCACCTCAGGATGAGCCCATACAATTTCTATGCCTGCATTCTTCCTGGCATATGAACAAAAAACTTAGGTTGATTACAGAGATCACTGTCATATCCCTATTGTATATTTTACCCTAACCATAAACTAAGTTAAAATATTAGGCACTCATCAGTTGAAGAAGAGTAATGGTGGAGACAAAGTGATGAAACAGTCATTTGTATTCCTCTGATAATCTTGCAAGTAAATAAAGTTTCTTTAAAAGAAAAAAGAAAAAGGTAAGAGTGAAGCTTTGCATTCCTGGAGTACTTCCCAGGACACTCTACCAAAGCACATGCTGCTATTAGTTAAATTCAATAAACATGCAGATCATTTCCATGTGCTCATTTCATGGGATAGAAAAAAAAGATGCCTTTCCATCTCCCTTCCCCACTCCCTTCCTACCTATGCAAGTAGCAAACTGAAGGGCATATTTTAACTGAAGAAAAAATAAATTTGTATAAAATCTTTTAAGATACAGCTATCTGCTTAGCATGATTTGTTTTTGGTGGTGGTGGTTAGTTTAGTTTTGGATATAGCATGGAGTCTTATGTAGTAGACTTCCACCCAGTTGTAATTTCTGCTGAACTTCTTTGGCAAATAAAGATTGACAACCAGCTTCATGGCTGCAGAGTTAGAAATTATTATTATTATTATTTTACACCAAAGAGTTAGATCCATCCTGATCTAGTTTTGCACAGCACTTGTGCTAAGGTTAGAAATGAAATACAGCGTCAGCTTTCATTGTGCTCTTCTTAACTTCTCAACAATCACGTGAACTCTACTGCCTTCAGTATGCACAACCTCATCTGCAGTTGGTGTTAATTTGATAGCCAACTTGTTTGTTGGAAAGAAATCCATGCTGTCACAGTCATTGTATAGCCTTTTAAATGGCTGCAGCTTTATGATACCCATTTTAGCCCAAGTGGCATTTTAGCCACAAAGCCTTAACAACTGTAATCATTTTAAAATCAAATGCAGCAACAGAATGTCAGAGTGTTCTAACAAAAATATAGGTGAATGATGGCAAGGAAACTCACAAAGGGAGTATGAGATTAAACCCAGCTGTAACAGCTTAACTGCAGAAGGTAACAAATGTATTCCATCATAACATTTGGTGTGAAGATTGTATAGAATTTATAGGCTTTTTAAAGTGCTTTGAAGATGGTGGTTAACTTAACAGAGGGGTGACACTTTTACCCTAGGGCATCCATTACATAACCACTGTGTTTGTCTAACCTGGGATGTGAAAAGTATCATAAGAAAAAGCTGATTAATTAAAATCAAAATCTAAAATAAAATAAAATAAAACAAAACAAAACAAAATAAAATAAAAGCACACT
The DNA here is from genome assembly GCA_002909625.1 of Bambusicola thoracicus. Lineage (NCBI taxonomy): Eukaryota > Metazoa > Chordata > Aves > Galliformes > Phasianidae > Bambusicola > Bambusicola thoracicus. The sequence goes on along the minus strand of PPHD01021008.1, from coordinate 573 downwards.
GTGATTTTAACCAATCAACATACTTTTGATTTTCCAATGACAGGTAATAGCTTTCCAGATAAAACAATCCTCGGCTGGGATTTAAGTGGGTCTGGGTGGAAGTAACTGGTCAACCTACTTAAATCTCTTGGCCCCTTCATTATTTCTATGAGAACAAGGCAATTTTACATCTGGCAGTTGCAGCAGTTTTAGCACCTACCATGACAAGAGAAGTCTGCTCTATGATGACTAGGTTTCTACTGATTTCCTCTGCAACCTGTTATGACTCTGGCATCAACTGTTTTATGCCCTTCTTGATCCTGACCTGTATTTCACAGAGAAGCTGAGATGCTGAAGGACTGTATTGACAATTGTGATTCATTCACAACCTAAACTGCCACAATTTTATTTTCCCTCACATTCCTTGTATATTTTAGAGCATGGGTGTCCAACCCTTTGGCTTGCTTGGGCCACACCGAATGAAGAAAAATTGTCTTGAGACACATATAAAGCATATAATATAGATAATAAGTATAAATAACAAATTTTTATACGTATATATTACTAAAACATTAAAAAAAAAAAAAAGAGAGA
>PPHD01021007.1:0-13416 GCA_002909625.1 Bambusicola thoracicus | reverse complement strand
TAATTATAGCCAAAAGTTACATTTAAAGCCTCATTTTTACATGGTTAATAAGCTAAACATTCCAGGACACAATCAACATTTGAGACACGAAGTAAATCTCTTCACTACTTCAACTTGCACACACAACGTATTAACACATGGGAGTTTTTCACCCTCCACATCTCTCACAGCAGTAACTTACAGGAAAACATATCAGGATGTACATCACAGGCTTTCAAAACACCCAAATATTTTAAGTTATATATTTTAAAACTAACATCCCTGCAACTCCTCCTAACAATACGTTGTATTTCACTTCACGTTCATGGTTAATACATTTCCAAACGCACGGACTGCTGAGTACTACTCGGTGTAAGAGAAAAGAGGTTAGCCCTAAAAATACTCACAGAGGGAGTGTCTCACTGTGCAGATATACCCATGAAAAAGCAGAGTAAGGTATCCTGTGACTGCTTACAAAGGAATTCTGCCGGCAAGTCAAAACAAAGACCTCAGTTTCTAGTAACGACTAAGAGGTTTCGTGGCAAACACTTGGCCACAATTATCTACATATAAGTCAGTAGTCAACCTTTAAATCATTGTTTATTATAAAACATCACGTTATTTTCCTGTATTATACAATAGGAAGACAGCAGTGAAGTATTTAATTCCCTTGCACCACTGACCAGTGCACAAAGCAGGACACGGAGCGGAATGGACTTCGTCAGGCCCACCGTGCTGTGCCTATGCATGCATAACTCTTAGGCTTCATCACATATCTTTAAAAGGTAGTTTTTAAATTAGCTCACTACATAATCAATCTTAAGGAACAACAGCCATGGCTTCCATCTCATGAAATTTTAAATGCTGTCTTACAAAGGCAAACGCTATCCAGCATGGCACTACAGTTATCAACCCATGACAGCAGATTTATTCACTGAGCAATAGCCATTGTGGCTGCTGGGACTGAGTGGAACAACTGAGAGGGTCAGGAATCAGCATGAAATAAAGAGACCTTCTGTAAATACAGCGTAGTCAGTAAAGGAGTGGAAATGCTAATTTGGATGCTTCCACTGTCAAAAGGTGGAGGACTCTCCACACAGTTCTCGGCCTACTGTTGTACTCATTTATTTATCTGGTATGACACTTTGGGAAAATGAATGGCCAGTTTAATTAGGTCACATTCATCAAACAACCGGTTTAAAGAGAACCTTAAGAGTAAATACAATCTTTGTATACCTCTTGACACACATTCCCAGTTCTTCCTACATGTGTGAGTGGAGGACGGGAAGAAAAGAGGGCAAAAACCAGCAGTGAGAGAGGCCAAGGCAGCTACAAACAGCCTAGCACAGCAACCACCTCCCAGCATGGGGCGGCACGCAGGCAGGCAGCACAGACTGATGCACGAGGGACCCAAAATTTCACAGAGGAAATATTACTGCTGAAGGGCTCGCACTCAGTTCTCAGACACTTGGAAACTTTGGCCGTAGGCAGCCTGTGCTAAAGGTATGAGACAGAGCTGGACACCACCACCCTAGAGGTGAGAGTAGGACAGAGCTGGCAGCCCACACTGCAGCCTCTGGCAAGGGACAGAGGCTGCCCTTCAGATGTGCAGGTTCCAGCCTAGAGTCCTTCACCTCTCACCACGACAGGCTGTGTTGATGCATTTGATACTGTTTGGGTCATACTCCGCACAATGTATGAAAGAGGGAATTTGTAATTCCGCGATTAGCGCTGAACAACGGCAGTGAAGAAATCCTGCTTATACAATCAAAAAGATAAGTCTGGGGCCGGTCAGAAAAGCTTTTTAAAAGCTCTTTTGTTGCTCCACATTATCAAGATCTGACATTTACCATATCTTTCAAGCCAAAGTTTCTTTACTGCTGATTACAACGGATATTTATTGACATCAGCCTGGGGAACGGTAGCTGAAGAGCCAACCATATTCTAACCTTCATCAACAATACCGCCAACTAAGTCGTTTCCAGAATCATCATTGTCAGTAATTACATGCTAAACAAAAAAAAAAAACCCTCGCTGTCGGTTTTCAAAGACCACACTGAGCTTGCAGATAGAGAATTCTGTTTAGGCTTTAACCCTGCAGGAACAAGTTTTATTTGAAAGTTAATTCCTGTTTATATGTACACATACACACAGAGCTCAACGAGCTGCTGCTTTATGGGCCAAGAATTCTTATTGACCTGAGGGCTTCACCTGAGGCTGACGGCAGTGTTATCACAGATGTACTCAGCACCTTTCAGGCCTATGCCTTACCAGCAGCAGGCCTCTATTCCCCATACACACTCAATGATCTTTAGAGGCTGCTGATGAAGCAGAGCCAACCTCGATACGACACAAGCCAAAACCAAAGCCACCTCCATTTCTGATCTGGCTGCCATCAACAAGGCAGCATTACTTGGCGGAGGAGGAAGTTGCAGACGCATGCTATTTAAATATCACATGAAATGGAGATTAGAGAGACAAATGCCTCCACTCTTAGAAATCCTTAGGCTTAAGTCACCTGTGATGTGTGGTCACTGGGGATTGTGTGCTCACATCAACAGGAATGTTCCTCAACTGGAATTAAAACAGAATCTGGCAGGTGAGCGAATTGGTGAGAAATCATAGAAGGAAGTCTACCAGGTTTGGGATATTAAAAACCAGATGTGCTCTTTCAGTTTTCTTTCAATAATTTCCATAGCTGTGCTCTGCTCTACAGACTGCTTCTTCTAATAGGCCTCATTGAGGGGTACTAATAAGTAAAACACAGGAACACCAAGTCTGATTTTCTAACTCATTCTGGCATAAGGTCCCACGTTGTTCTTCTGAGCTACTGAAACAATGTAAAAGATAAATAAAACGTGAGCTTGTAGAAGCACAAGAAAACAGTCTGAACAGTGCACCACTGCAGTCCTTTGTTAAAAAGAAAAAACAACCCTATTTTAAGTTGTCTCAGCCTTTAGGCTGGCTTATATCAAACAGAACCCAAATTCTAAGTGTTTCTAGCCTTTCCCACCTGAACTGGATGCTTCCCTTTTCTCCTTTGTGTCAGTATTTGGAGCCACACAGAATGGGAGTAAAACCACTGTTTTCAAGGATTCATTTCAGTCAGATCACAGAGCCGACCAGACTTGTTGTACAGCTCCGTGATGATCAGTGCCAACACAAACCATGGGTAGGAAGAGGCAGCCAAGGCTGATTCCTGCAGCAGCATTACACCGGTGGAACTGACAGTGATGAGATGATAACAGCACAGGTTGTTTAGCAGGGCTGAAGCATCAACTGTCCCCTTCTGACTGCAATACTACACAGCCTAATTGGGTATTCTTTTTTTTGAGCACACCCACCATGGCACCGGGCTATCAGGTATCCGAGGCACTAAGAAATGTCTGTGAAAATTATGTAAAGAACAAAAATAATATAAAAATAGAATAAAAATACATCGCAGACGAATCGATAAAACATACTTCATTTCTAGGTATTCTGCCACCTTCACCCAATTTCGCTCAAAACACAACTTCTATATGGATGAAAAACATGAGAGGACGTAGCAGTCCTTGTAGAAGAAAACCCACAATGGTGGGCCACCAACATGCTGCCCTCCTCAGCCCCTTCAGAAAGCCACGCCACGGAGGAAAGCATTCTGATTGCAGATCTATTCGTAACAGGAGAAGTGTGATAAATAATATATAGAATAATGCCAGCTTGCCTATTGTCTGCAAATGCTCTAATGTGTTTCATACCCAACTGGTAATAATAAATCAAGAGGCAGCACTAAGCTTTACAGTACCTTAGACGTAAATTTTTGAATCTATTCTCAACTTTACAAAATCTTTTTTAAATAGGAAATTCAATGGGACACTTTTGCTGCACAGGATCCTTTTGTATAGGCTTGCACAAGCACAGTTGCCATCACACTGGCATTCTTCTATAGCAAATTTTTCACATTAGGCACAGTCATGGAGATAAGAGCATATTTTAGTCTCGCTTTTACTCAAATTACTTACATTTGGAATTCAGAACGGTCTGCAGCACTGCCATTACCTTCTCTTCCCCTCAGAAACACAGCTGTGTAACTAACACAGAGGATCAAATTGAATTCTTTAGTCTCAAACTTTGCTATTTCATGCTCTTAAAAAAAAAATTTAAACCAACCTTCCATACCACCTGTACTTCCTTCTTGCTATCTACAGTTCTCTCCCTCACATCTTGCCATTCCTTGGGAATCTTTATGAGTATTTGTCCTGTTCTCCAGGATCTCACTCCTCCTGCTCCTATTTCTCTGTTCCCGGTTGTCCTCCATCCTGCCACATACACAACCTTCTGTGCCTCCTCTTTTCCACCATCTACCATCCTTTCTCACTCTGTTTCCACACTCTTTCCTCCTCCATGGATATTCTCTCCCCTCAACGCTAATAAAACAGGTTTGCTCATCCATCTGTCCCTAAAGGTCCTTATTCTGTATTGACCTTAGCTCCCAGTTTTGGATGAAGAAGGTCTCTGCCGCTTCTCTTACATGCAGGACACAATCCTGCAGATGGCAGAAGAGAAGGGGAGACAATTCCAAGATCCTCTCCTTCACTGCTGTCCCCTAAGCAGCTGGGGGTCACTGCTGTGAAAGACATCACCAGTGAGGAGTTGTTCCACCTTTGCAGTGAGCAGCCAGCTCATTTGCAGGCAAACAGCCAGCTCCCAACCGCCCAAGTGTGAAGTTCCTATGATCACAGATCATCTGGGATGCCTTTCCTCTCAATACCAGGTGACTCCTCGCCAAATTCTTTCACCTCAGAGGCGCTTACAGCTTGATGGCTGCCAGGGGCTTTGGGGGAAAGCCACTGTGACAGCATTTCCACTTCAGCAGTATGTGCATGGAGCACCTCAGTAAGAGGTGGTATACACCGCCTTCAAAGAAAAAAAACCAAGTGCTGACAATGAGACCTTGTCTATTTAACAGGAACTGCCAAGTGCTGAACGTGGTTAACTGCAAGTAGAGACAACGATAGTTTACGTGCACCATCATTCTGGAGGCTAACTCCATCTTCAAAACTGCAAGTATAGGCATGGATAAAATATGATCAGCTCACTTAAACCACATTCAACACCAGCCAAGGCTTTCTCAGCAGTGGTAATCTTCCAAACAGCATTCAGAGGGTCCACCGCCATGCCCCAAAGGCTGGCTGAACACCTTGGCACTCCTTAAGCCATCCCAACTTCAAAGAGTCCTATGAATCTTAACTAACTTCTCTTAAGTGGAAGAAAATCAAGGGTTCCATTCACCTGTGAAAACACAGCATTCAGCTTCGGGCTGGAAGAACAATTAGTTGACACATCAAAAATGCTACATTTTGTATTTAAAAATAAAGCAGTGAATTTTGTACCCGTTTCCAGCCCAAGGGGTAACTCAGGCAGACTAAATGCGAACCGAAATCTAAAGAAGGCAAAACAAAGTCTACATTTTGGTGAAGCCGTGGGTCACTGACAGTCAGAACAGCAGAGAGGGCTTCTGGAGGGCTGCAGTGCTGCACTGTGGGATCTGTGCAACAGATCTGGAAGCGACTCGGGTCGGTCGCTCCGTGCCAGTATCACCACCTCCAGGTATTCCTGTGGCCACCCGCCAAAGCACAGCAGCTGAAAGATATGCCTTAATCAAAACCTAAGGCGACTCATCTGCAAGCCAGACAACCCCTGTATGTTAAATTATGGAGATTACTAAAGAGAAGTGTCAGACCAACATTTTGAAGTGAGAACAAGGTGCCTTAAGTGGAAGATATGTAAAGCCTAACTTCAATTGCTACAACGCTGGGCTTGTGAATAATGCATTTCATCAAGCACACGCTAAGTCTTTCTACCATTAAGCCATCCATAGTGGGGTTGGAGTTAACCACGCTGGAGGACCTTATCTAAGCAGCACCTAAAAGGATTTACTGGAAGGCCTCCATGCATATACCTGGAGCTCAAAAGTCTCAGTCAGGTTTACCTACAGACGAAATAATTATCCGAATAAACTTTGTATTTTCTGGAGTGTGCTGCATCACCTCTCCCCACGGCATAGGAAGAGCCACATAGCACTTTAATTATTTTCTTCCACGAGGCAGGAAGCGCACTGAGATTTTACAACCAAATATGCTTGGTTGGCTTTTTGTTCAATGCAGCCCTTAGCCTGCAGGTTGCATCTGGTGCTAAAACAAATAAAGATCACAGAAGTTAGAAGTGCCTATTATGTCAATAAAATCCAAATCCCTCGTAATGCAGTAATTGTTCCACGCAGCGCGTTTTCCAGTGCTTTGTCTGGTCTTGTTTTAAACAATAGGGCAACCATCACCTTCCTTGGACTATTTATGGGCTGAACAATCCAACAGTTTTTCCTGATCCGTAAACCAAAGTTTCCACCTTTTATGTCAGACACATACGCAAGCCCTCACGAAAACCCTCCTCCGTCAAGTTAAGCATCTCACCTCTATAGAGTCCCCCCGAGAGCCTTTACAGAAGGCTCAATACCAACTTCACCCATCGACTCATTTCAGGCTACAGTGACTGACAACTCCCTTCTGCACAGCCTTTGCGTTTTCCCCCAGCAATAAAAAAGAGAAACACTCAGCCAGGATGACCCTGGGAGCAACTAAGTTTTCACACAGGAGAAACACAGTTCTTATTTGCAGAAGGGGAGGCTCCCACCCAGCTTCATTTTTGGCTGCCTGCTCATGCGGTACCACTGTATTTTTCCCCCTTTAGCCCACGACCTGTGCAATTGTTAATACAGTGGCTCAACTCGAGCACGTCAATAAAACCTAAGGAAAAAAAAAAACCACAATTAAGAAGGAAGGGGCTCTCTGGATGGAAAGTGGATTTCAATAAAACGGACCATTTACTGCCATCGGCACAGGTGACGGAGCCCAACAGCGTCACCGCCGTGCAGAACCCCGCACACCCAGCGGGGAAGAGGCCCATTATGTAGGTCACCTCGCCCACCCCTCCCGACGCCCAGCGTTTGCCATCTGTTCGCTCCGAGGCGATGCGGCCGCTCCGGGCACAGGGGCGGAATTCCTCCTCCCCGCCGCCGTAGGGACCCCAGCGGCCCCGCTCCTGAGAGACGCTGCGATGCAGCGGCAGAGCCGAGCAGGCCGCTGGGTCTGCCGGGAGGCACGCAGCGCTCAACGGGCTAGAAAGGAGAATCAACGTAAGGATAAGCCGGCCCGGGGACGGGAGGCAAGCAGAGCTCAGGGCGACGTTCCCCCGCCCGCGGTACTCACGTTCTCGGTGTCGCGCTCGTTCACCGTGGGCAATGGAGTCCGAGTGGACATTTTCCCTCGCTCGGGCACCAGCGCTGCCCGCGGCGCGCACACGCACTCGCACACCACCCCCGGGCCGGGCCGGGCCGCGCTTCTGCTGGGAGGCGTCGGGCGCAGAGAGCCACCATGAAGGACGAGGTGCCGGGGGGCGGCGTCGCTCCGTGTCCCCCCGCCTCCGCGGCCGCGTTAGATCCCCCCGAGGGAGCGGGGCGGCCTCTCGCCCTCCGCCTGCCGCGGGCTCATCCTACGCTCAGCCGGGCCGGGCGGGGGGCTCAGCGGCGGCGCCTCATCGGGCGGGGACGGCGGCGGAAGGGGTCGGCGGAAGGGCTGCCGGGGAAGCGGAGCGGCTCGGCCCGTCTCGCCGGCCCCTCGGCGGCTGAGCGCAGGCCGCCCACCGGGGGGGGCTCCCCGCTCCTCGCCCCCGCTTCACCGGGCCGCCGCCGCTCCTCGCATCCCGCCCCGCGCCCCGGAAAGGCCGGCACTCCGCGGGCCGCCGGCGGGCTGGGGACGGTGACTGCCCGCCCGCTCGCCGTCCGCTTCTCTTTCCCGTCCTCCCTCCCGCGCTCGCTGCCAACCGCCCCCCGCCCCTCCGCCGCTCCCTGACGAGCCAAGATGGCCGCCCGGCTTCCTCCGCGCCGAGCCCAGCTCCGACATGAACCGGAAGGGCCCACCCCGCACCCGACCGCGGCGAGGAGGCCGGCGGCGTGTTGCTAGGGGCCGGGCGGGGCGGGGCGGAGGCGGGCCCTGTCGCTGCCTGTGCGGCTCTGAGCGGGCTCCTCCTCGGCGTGGCCTCGAGTGGGGCTCCGGGGGGTGTTGGGGTGGCTGGGAGGGCGGGGGATGCCAAAGAGAGTCGTGGTAGGTGGGAGCGGTGTGAAGGAACGGATGAAGCGTGAAGGAACATCGGTGGAAACGTCACTAAAAAATGAGCCCTCGTTCTCAGAAAGGGTGTGGGGATGTGGGGTCGGTCCTGCTGTCTGTTTGTAGGGTGAAGCGGGACTGCTCATGGTCAGGGAGCTTCCCTGTGTGTGCAGAGCAAGTTTGGGCCTTGAGCGTCTTGCTGCCCTCTTGCCCTCAGAACGTGCTTCGTCTGCCCAGAAATCACTGCAGTCACTGTCAAGTATATGAGGAAGTTCGTAGAATTGTAGCACCATTGCAGTTGGAAGGAACCCTTGAAAGCCATTTACTCCAACCCCCTGCAATGAGCAGAGACACCCACAGCTCCATCAGGTGCTCAAAGCCCCATCCAGCCTGACCTTGGCTGTCTCCAGGGGCATCCACCGCCTCCCTGGGCAATCTGTGCCAGTGCCTCACCACCGTCATTGTAAAAACCATCTTTCTTAGATCCAGTCTAAATCTCCCTTCTGGTAGTTTGAAACCATTTCCTCTGTCCTATGGCAGCAGACCCTGCTTAAGATCTTGATGTAGTTACGAGTGGATCTAATAAGAATGGGAAAAAGAAATAAGCTTTATGTATTCGATATATAACTAGCTTAGAAACAGACCTATTTCTGTTTTTGTTTTTGTTTTTGTTTTTTTTTCTGGAGAAAAGGCAGAAGAAAACCTCTGGAGAAATAAATGTGGGATTGGATTGGATGTGTAGCAACGTGCCATCTCTGGAGTTCCAGCAGCATCGTGATAACATTTTGTTGATCTAAAGCATAGTTTCTCTGACAAACTTCATGTCTCTTATAAATATTTACTGTCTTAGCCTTGAAATCCATCCTGCAGTATAGGTGGTATTTTCCCCACTTTCGGAGGCCCTAGCAAGGAGAGGTCGCCGCTGAGCACTATGCAATAAAAATGTTGCTTGTCTTGTTACTTTATCATCAAGACTACCAAACTCCACACAGCTAACCAGTGGAAGGAGAAACTCAGTACATTTGCGTGGACTGGTGTCCTCCTTGCTCTCAAGCCAAGCTGACACCTTCCTTTATGTCCGTGACAGGAATTTTGGGTAATTTGAAGAATACTTACCCCCCGTGTTTGTGTTTCATGGAATCATTGGGGTTGGAAAAGACCACTAAGATCATCTAATCCAATCGTCAACCCATCACGTGTATGCACATATATATGTCCACGTGCATATATGCTCAGCTTAGATAAGAGCTGCTCTCCTGTAGCAGCAGGACCCTTTGTGCTGGGAACAGAGAGGGAGTTGTGTCTATCTGATGTGCCAAGGTCAGTCACAGCAGAGCCAGGAAAAGTATGCAGATCTCCTGGCTCGCTGCTTTTACCACAGGGCTGCTTCTTCATCATTTTCGGCTGCCAGTAGAAGGTGTTCTTTACAATTTGTTTATAAAGAATGGTAACTGACTTACGACCGAGTCAGAAAAATGAAAGATAGGCGGAGATTTGCTTTGGTTGTTAACCAGATGTATGGCTCTCATCCTGCATTGGTGGGAACTGCAGCTGCCGTGGGAGTGCCGAACAACAACCAAAGCCTGGGAGCGATGTTCAGAGTGTGCATTGAGTTCCCTGGTGCTGTTTGTATGTACAAACATACACCAAGTGACGCTGAAGTATGGGGCTATATATACTTGCGTTGCTATTCCAGGGACACAGATAAATCCAGACTATCCCATTATGGATGGTTGGGTGAAAGTCCTCAGCCTGTCCATGCAATAGAAAGAAGTTCTACTGTTCGGGTGAAGCCCACATCTAACACTGCCCAAATTAAGTGGGACTGATAGCAGGTGGCAAAGGAGGGGAGGCTGTGGGGGAAGGAATGCTTGTTTCTTTCAGAGTGGTGTTTCTGACTGGGGAAGTGATGCTGAAACAAGGACTTCTGAAGAAAGTGCCCGAGACCACCAAAAATAACAGCAGCTCGTTTTGTTGTTTTATCGCCACTAATGGGCAACACTGATTTGTGTTGGCAGTTCCACGCAGCAAAACCTGCACGGGGGATAACGAATGACATAGCAGCTGCTTTGTTGTTTCATTTAATTCTTGCTATATTCTGTTCCTCATGTTCAGACAGGTGAAGCATATATATTTTCTTAGAAATTCGGCCATACTTAAAAAACAAACAACAGATCGCATGGTTGCCCATAAATATTCTGTGTAACATCAGGTGCTGCTTAAGCTGCATTCACAATCAGAAGGTGATTTTTTCCCTGTCTAAGGGTTCTGAAAACTCATGGATTTGATAATCCAACTGTGGATTATCCAACCCAATCCACAGGCAACGGTGGCAGTGCTTTCCTAAGTGGAACTCCGATGACAATGCTTGTAATGCTATCCAGGATAGGCTGCAACGTGTGCTTCGAGCTGCAGTGCTAGCAGTTGTAAAAACTTGTTTTTGTCAGTGGAGCTGGAGAATATGACTCAAAGACACGCAGGAAGCAGCTTAGTTGAGGCGCCGTTTTTATGTCACTTTTTTGGCTATCGCCACACGCAGAAAACAAAAGAAAGCAATATGATTCCAAACAACAGCATTATGATGAAGCATTTCCATTTTGTTTCCTCCTGAATGCTAAAAGTCACAGCGATCACTGAGAACCTCTGAACAGCACATGGCACAGGCATAGTAAATCCTAACTTCAACACTGTGATCGGAGCAAAAATGATGGAGTTGATTAAGAATGCTGGACAAAATGCAAGGATTCATTTTAAATTATTCAAATGCCTGAGGTTTCGGTCTTAATTCTGCAAAAGGGATTACATATGCAGAATTGACTTAGGTAATTATATTCCCCTCACCTCGCTTTAGAGGCTGGGGACTGGAAGACATCAGCTGGTAGAGGCGAGTAGAGGATCAGCGAATGTAATTGTTAGAGCCACGTCCTGCACTGCAGCTATGACAGAATACACCACCTGGGAACCTGCTGAAATATGAAATCATTTTCATTTACACAAAAATACCCATTTAGGCTGATAATTATTAACCCTGATGTCACTTGGGTTTCTTCAAGCCGTTACAAAATGCATTTTAAAAGCCACAGTAATGTACTCAGTGTGATTCCTTCTTATTCTAATATCTTGTTGTTGTTAGGTGGTCATTATGGTCCTTTTCAACCCAGGCCATTCTGTGATTCGATGATTCCATGAAGTTCCAAAATAGTTCCCTGCAGTGGATGGTTTTCAGGACCATTTCATCATCAGGGTTACCTCTGAAACTGGTATCATTATTTGTATTTGCTTTTCAAATTTTAAATTCCATAGAACACATGAAAACTTAACAGTGTTCCATAATAGGAAGGAGAAAAGTGTGATTTCGATAGTGGTGATGACAAAGCTATTGATAGAAAAGTACCGATTGCTGTCTATGAGCTGAATCAATAGTCCCTGCTCATATAATGAGGGCCAAGTGCAACCCACTGCAGGGCCAGGCTGACATGTGGTTTTGGCAGCAGAGAAAACAATGGAAAGGGAAAAGATCTTCCTTCTCAATGTTGCGTCCACGCTGTCATGCCAGCATGGAATGAGATCCAAAAGGTGGGATGAGATTAAGTGTGTTAACTTCCTCTTTTCATCCATGCAGTTTTCACTGCCAATCTTGCCTTTCCCCTCACGGTCTCTGGGGACAGCAGGATGGCCGTGGTAGTGCAACTGCTCATCATTTCTCAGGCGTCAGAGAGCTCAGGCACTGGGCTGTGAATATGAGAAAACAGGAGTGAGCAGTTGTGGCTTCTGGATTGTAAGCTTCATGTAATCCCTTACCTGTCAGACCAGACAAGCTGTGCATGGCAGAGCCATATAGCATGATGTGTGGGACGTCAACCTTCATGATGGGATTGCTGTCCAGTGTGTGAACTGCCCTATTTCCACCTGCGTGGCTCGTGGGGTCTGGGGCAGAATGACACTGCTCTGAGGAGCTGGGTGGGAGTGTTGTTCTGGTGGGTTGGCACTGGGTTAGCGTTGTGAAAAGTGAAACGAAAATACCTCCTTAACTTTCCATAAACCTGATGCCTTGCAGGCTACGAAGGAAACACAAGGAGAAGCGGTCGGTTGGCAGCCATGCTCTGAACCTGACCCTATGTTTGAAGCTAGCCTAGGTGTTTTATAACAACCTCTTCTATTCCTGCTAGTGCATGACCCCAGCAGGGCTGCATCTTAAACACAAATCCTTTCGGATGCCTTGCCATCTGAGTCAGGCACGTTACTGTTCCTCCTACACTGTTTCCTGTGTGGTTAATACTGAATCAAAGACTCCATTCACAGTGATGGGGAAAGAATAGATGACTCCGGCACACGTAATATCTTCAAGTGCAAATGAATAACTGGTGTGCCTGAGTGTCAGCGAGAAGCAATTGTTGGGTAGCGGGGAGATAAATCCCAGGCTTTTTGGGCTCAGGTTATCTAAAAATGAACAAGCCCACGCTCGTTCAAAAAGGAACATCCACATTTGTCGACAGGCTACTGGAAGGTACGCAGCTGAGCTGAAGTTCCCAGGGCCCACAGTAAGCCCCCAGGGCCCACAGTAAGCCCCCAGGGCTGCATTTTGCTGGAGGGATTTCAGTTCTGGAGGCTGTCACTAAAACGAATCCTATTTGATTCTCTAAGTGTTAGCATGCACATTTTCTCATTGTCACCTTATCAGTCTGTTTCTGCCACGGATACCAGACACGAACATGGTATTCCAGCGGGAATAACGCAAAGCCCAAATACAGACATGATAGGACTTATTTTGCTGATGCCACAGCCAAAGAATCCATTTAGCCCTTTCAGATACAGTAACCAAACTCTGGATACTCACATTACTGTGACTCACATGCCCTTTCAATATCTCTGACTCTTCCCCTCCACACAGAGCCCCCCACCTTGTAAGTAGGCTTTGTTTTTCCTACAAGCAGAATTTGTAACTTTGGCCATAATAAAATGTGTATCACTCACCCAAACACAATTCTGCAAACAGTTTTGCTCTGTCCCAATGCCACCTTTTAATTTTCAACCCTTCCTCCATCCTGGGGGCAGCTGCAAGGCTTATTGGTCAATCTTGCTGTTCCCTTATGGCCCTTGATACAAAAATATGCATTGGTGCAGGCCAAGAACCAGTTGTGCTGGGCTACAGCATCGCATTATGCTTTTCTGCTGATAAATCACAGAATCACAGAATGGCCTGGGTTGGAAGGGACCTCAAGGATCATGAATCTCCAACCCCCCTGCCAGGCAGGGCTACCAACCACCCCATTTACTAGATCAGGTTGCCCAG